>JAGPOY010000376.1:0-10833 GCA_018983105.1 Silene uniflora | reverse complement strand
CATAATTCCTACCTAAAACTGACCTAACATGTTATACCCTAGCATGCATCGACACGGTTTCCCTCATCCTCGCATACTAAAGAATTAGCTACGCATGTTAAAGGTAACAACGCAAATAACTAATAAAAACATGTTAAACATAATAAACGAATAAAGAGTAAAAGGGAAGAAGTATACGATTTAATGCAATCCGGCGTAGGAATCGAACGTAAACCGTAAAGGAAAGGAAAGAGATGAAAAGGGAAAGATTAAGAATTAGGGTAAAAATTCCGTACAAAGAGATGTAAAGACGGTCTCAGATTGTTCTCTGATGTCTGAATTCTGAAGACGTCGACATGCTTTTATAGTAAAGCATGCATGTCTTTTATTACAATACGGACTTTCCTAACGTAGCTAACCCTAATAAGCTCTCGATCGAGCACTTAAGGTTCTCGATCGAGGTATAATATCCAGCAGTCTCCTCGAACGAAGAGTGAGGCTTCTCGTCGAGGCCTTCTCCTTGTAGCTTCCTCGATCGAACACAGGACAGTTCAATCGAGACCTCCTTCTTCTCGAGTCCTCTCAATCGAGCACAGGGCAGCTCGATCGAGGCATTCTGCTCGTCTTGTCTACTTGGTCCTTGTCGACAAAGGTCTTCGTTTGGTCGACGACAGGCTCCTTGGCTTGTGTATCCTCTTTTGTGTGTCCATCTTCTGAAATGCATCCTTTAGGCTAAAAACGCTTGGTTTTGGCCACTTTTCCATTTGTACCTGCAAAATAGCAATACAAACGCAAAGTAGTCTATTCGAGCATAAAGTGATATAAAACCACTTATAAAAACATAAATACGTGCCAAAAAGGGACTGTAAAAGTCTATATAAAATGCACGTATCAGCAGCCAACAATAGTCAAGTACTCATTACCCAATCCGAGTACAATGATCTTAAGGCTACTATCCATGAGCAACAAGTCGAGCAGAAATCTAGTGCGGATGCCTTCCGCAAATTGCTTGAAAAATGTGAGACGATGTTCTCAGAGAAAGACCCGGTGCTAGCGATAAATTTGAGGAGTGGTCGCACTTATGACGGACCAGAACATACTCCGGAGAGTACTAATGTCGAGCTTACTAATGTCTCGACTGGAACTGAAGCTGATGCAGAGAAAATAACTCGATCGAATACCCCATTTGATCGATCGAGTGAAATTGCTGAGAATAGTGCTCGACCGACTACTCTACTTGGTCGATCGAGTGATGCTGCTGAAGGGAATTCTCGATCGAGTAACACACCCGTTCGATCGAGGAGTATTGTTGAAGAAGTGGATCGATCGAGTGAACTTCGGTCTCGATCAAGGGATACTGTTGTAGAGGGCTCTCGATCGAGTATCACGCCAGCTCGATCGAGTGGTATGGATGAGGAATTTACTCGATCGAGTAAATCTCAGGCTCGATCGAGTGACTTACAGCGTACAGAAGCTGATTCTGTACGAGATGAGGTACCCTCCCCTGCTGCGGGGGTGCCGAGAGTTGACAAAGGTAAAGAGAAAGCTGGGGACTCACTTCCGATAGTCAAAGTTCCCTACCCAGGTCGATTACGAGATACAAAGGCAGAGAGACAATTCAACAAGTTCATGGAAATGGTACGCAACATTGAGGTAACCGTTCCCTTTGTTGAGTTAATGACCCAAGTTCCGTCTTACGCAAAATGTATGAAAGATATTATTACGCGTAAGAAGGATCTCGGGGAGATAGCTGCAGTCGCTTTTATGGAAGAGTCTATTAGCCTGATTTTAAGTAAGTCTCCCCCCAAACTGAAAGACCCGGGTAGTTTCTCGATTTCTTATGTTATAGGGAATGTTGTGATAGATAGGGCGTTATGTGACCTTGGAGCTATTGTCAGTGTCCTACCCTATTCTATTTTTGTTAAGCTTAATTTGGGTAACCTAAAAATGACCAACATCACCCTACAGATGGCTGATAGACTCGTTAGACGACCTTTAGGTATCTTAGAGGACGTTCCCATCAAGGTGGGCAAGTTCCTTATTCCAGTGGATTTTATTGTCTTAGATATTGCTGAGGATACCCGTACCCAGATTATTTTGGGTAGACCGTTTCTGTGTACAGCTGGGGCCATTATAGATGTCAAACTTGGGCGTTTGACTCTGAGAGTAGGGGATGACTTGATTACGTTTAGTCTGCCTGAGACTTTGTCTAGACCGATGATAGAGGACACATGCTATTCAGTAGATATTGTTGATGAGTCTTCCTATGAGGTTTGGTCGGATTCCCTGGTTAGGGATCCGTTAGAGTCTCTGATGTTGTTAGCTGAGTGTGCAGATTATTTAGATCACGAGGATGAAGATGCTATGGAGGAATTGTTCGGGATCGCTACAGCTGAGATGGAGTTGTCGGCTGAAGAGGAGCCGTCGAATGAGATAGAGCTGACTGACGCCCAGCTGGAACAGGTAGAGAATTTGGCACATCCTTTGTGTTCAGTCGAGGTAAAGGTTCCAGAGCGTAAAGCTCTCCCCTCTCATCTTCAGTATGCTTTTCTTGATAACACCGAACAGTTTCCAGTTATAGTAAGTGCTAAGCTTAATGATGATCAGCTAACTGCCTTATTGAGTGTTCTTAAGAGAAACAGGAAGGCGATGGGTTATTCATTGGATGACATTAAGGGCATCAGCCCTGATGTTTGCATGCATATGATTGAGCTTGAGGATGGTCGCAAACCTTGCAGACAGGGTCAGCGGAAGCTGAACCCGAAGATGGAGGAGGTTGTGACGGCTGAGGTTATGAAACTACTCGACGCAGGTATTATTTATTCAGTTGGGAGTTCTAAATGAGTAAGTCCTGTTCAGGTGGTACCTAAGAAAGGAGGTACTACGGTTGTGATTAACGAAAATAATGAACTAATACCTACTCGACTAGTGACAGAGTGGCGGATGTGCATAGACTATAGGCAATTAAATGCCGCCACCAAGAAAGATCATTTCCCCCTTCCTTTCATTGATCAGATGATAGAGAGGTTAGCTTCTCATGAGTTTTTCTGTTATCTGGATGGATACTCAGGGTTCTTTCAGACCCCTATTCATCCGGATGATCAGGAAAAGACTACTTTTACCTGTCCGAAGGGTGTTTTTGCTTATCGCAGGATGCCTTTTGATTTATGTAATGCCCCTGCTACCTTCCAAAGGTGCATGATGGGGATATTTTCTGAGTATATAGAGTCTATCATGGAAGTCTTTATGGATGACTTTAGTGTCTATGGGAATGATTTTGAGCATTGTTTAGCTAACCTTGATAAAGTTTTGCAGCGTTGTATCGAGGTTAATCTGGTGCTAAACTGGGAGAAGTGCCATTTCATGGTTAATGAGGGCATAGTCCTTGGGCACTTAGTCTCCAACAGGGGTATTGAGGTAGACAGAGCAAAGGTGCGAGTAATCGAGCAATTACCTCCTCCGGTTAACGTTAAGGGGGTGAGAAGCTTCCTTGGTCATGCAGGCTTTTATCGCCGGTTCATCAAGGACTTCTCAAAGATTGCTCGGCCACTTACACAGTTGCTATTAAAAGATGCTCCATTTAATTTTACTGATGATTGTCTTTCTGCTTTTAATACTTTGAAGCAGGCATTAGTCTCTGCGCCGATTATCCAGCCGCCGGACTGGAAGTTACCTTTCGAGATTATGTGCGATGCCAGTGACTACGCATTGGGGGCAGTACTAGGCCAACGGAAAGACAAAGCGCTGAGTGCGATCTACTATGCGAGCCGAACTTTGGATGAGGCTCAAGTCAAATATGCTACCACGGAGAAGGAGCTTTTAGCTGTTGTTTATGCGTTAGACAAGTTTAGATCTTATTTATTTTTTTTTGGGGAAAGTTAATTGGTATATATCATCACGTATAAAAAGTTTCATTACATCACATCCTTCAAAGTCCAAAATGCAAACTAAGGGCATATGCAGGAGAGGGTTTTCTACTCAAAATACATCAAGGAACTACAAACACTACAACACTACAACTGTTGAAACCAGTTAATATCTCTAGCGCTTAGGGAGGTGTTGTTGAGCTTCTGAAATCTGAGTTTCATTTCTGTCATGATCTGTTTGATGACACATGATGGTGATCTGATCATTCCTTCCATTCTTGCCTCGTTTCTTATTCTCCAAATCCAGTAAATAAGAGCAATGTGACATGCTCCCACCAATCTCTTCTGGAGCTTTGTAACTCTTCGAGCTTTGGAGTACCAAGTCACTAAGTCTTTGTTGTTGAGCTGAACCTGCAAGGCATTATTCAATAAACTGGTGCAGGCCAATGCAAAATCACATTCAAACATTAGATGACAATGAGTTTCAGGGGCTTGACAGCAAATAGGGCAGACCAGATCCCCTGTCACTCCTATTCTGAACAATCTATCTCGAGTAGGGAGCCTTTGCTGAATGAATTCCCAAAAAATGAAGGAACATTTTGGGATGTGGAGATTGTTCCAGCACAAATACCTCCATTCAACAGGAGGATTCTGGGTTCTGAGCCAATTATAACCCTCAGAAGCTGTGTAATTCTTTTCACCATTCATCCATTTGTTATTGGTATAGGCTTGCTTGAAAGTGTTAAAGATTGTTAGGATTTTTTTCCAGGACCATCTGCAATCTGCAGGGGCCTTGTAATCAGACCATACAATCCCTTTCATATAGACATGACTCACCCATCTCACCCAAAGGTGATCTTTTTTAGATGCAAGCCACCATGTGTATATCCCCAATAAGGCCTTATTCCAGCATTTGATATTTTTTATGCCAAGGCCACCTTCTGCTTTAGGTCTACAGCACTGATCCCAACTAATGTTTGGAGGTTTTTTATACTCTGAAGATCCACTCCACAAAAAGTTTCTGCAAATGTTGTTGATTTTTGCCATAATGCAACTTGGAATCAAGAAAATTTTAGCCCAGTATGAGTGTAAGGTGCTCAGGACAGAGTTTATCAAGGTGACTCTGCCAGCATATGAGAGGTGCTTTGCTCCCCACCCTCTGATTCTTGCAACCACCTTATCTGTTAGTTTCAATCCTTCATTTTTGGTCAATTTTTTGGCAGTAATGGGGACTCCCAGGTACTTGAAAGGTAGGGAACCCCTATGAAACCCAGATATCTGAAGAATAGGGGCAGTGATGTCATTACCAACACCATTGAAGTAAATATCAGACTTACTCCTATTCAAGGTCAAACCAGAAGCAGCTGAGAATGTGGAAAAAGCTTTTAGAGTCCACATTATAGAATCTRTATTCCCTTTGCAGAAAAGCAGAAGATCATCTGCAAAAAGCAGATGGTTCAGCTTTAAAGGACCACAAAGGGGATGGAATTTGAAGGTATCTTGCTCAGCCACAACTCCAAGAATTCTGGACAAGTACTCCATGCACAGAGTAAAGAGAAGAGGGGACAGTGGGTCCCCTTGTCTTTAGATCTTATTTATTGGGTTCTAAAGTTGTTATTTTTACTGATCATGCAGCGCTGAAACATCTTCTGAGTAAGAAGGAAGCTAAGCCCAGATTGTTGAGATGGATACTCCTTTTACAGGAGTTCGACTTGGAGATTAAGGATAAGAAGGGCGCAGAGAACGTAGTAGCAGACCATTTGTCGCGTCTAACGTGGCAAGAGGGGGAGGATTCTCTTCCTATTAACGACTCCTTTGCTGATGATTCTTTGTATTCTGTTACTGTTTTTTCTGTAACCTCTATGAATTCTAAGGATGGTGTTGAACCTTGGTTTGCAGATTATGCCAATTTTGCTGTCAGTCAGGAGCTTCCGCCGGGACTATCCTATCAGCAGCGGAAGAGGTTCTACCATGATGCGCGACAGTATTTTTGGGATGACCCTTACCTTTTCAAGGAATGCGCGGATGGAATCTACAGGCGGTGTATTCCGCAATGGGAGACCACGGCTATAATGGAAGGCTGCCATTCGGCCCCTTCTGGAGGACACCACGGTGCATCTCGCACTGTGGCTAAGGTATTGCAGTCAGGTTTTTATTGGCCTACTCTTTTTGCTGACTGTAAAGTGTTTGTTGCTAGTTGTGATGCTTGTCAGCAAACGGGAAATATTTCCAAGAGACATGAGATGCCTCAGAATGGCATCTTAGAGGTAGAGATTTTCGATGTCTGGGGCATTGATTATCAAGGACCTTTCCCGTCTAGTTGAGGTAACAGGTATATTTTAGTTGTTGTTGATTATGTGTCTAAGTGGGTGGAAGCAATTGCCACTCCAAATTGTGATGCCAGGACTGTGATTAAGTTGTTTCGTAAGTCTATCTTCCCCCGTTTTGGTGTCCCTAGGGTCGTCATTAGTGATAGGGGTATGCATTTTAGAGAACAACAGCTGACCGCCTTATTGTCTAAATACGGTGTCAAACATCGTAGGGGTTTGGCATATCACCCCCAAACTAGTGGGCAAGTCGAGGTCTCTAATAGGGAACTAAAGGGGATTTTGGCTAAGGTAGTGAATAAATCACGGAAGGACTGGAGTACTAAACTAGATGACACATTATGGGCATATCGGACCGCTTTTAAAACACCTATTGGTGCTTCACCGTATCGATTAGTGTATGGGAAGTCGTGTCATTTACCTGTCGAACTTGAACATAAAGCTTGGTGGGCGATCCGCCAGCTTAATTATGATGCTGACTTGTGCGGTGAGAAACGTTTATTGCAGCTAGATGCACTTGAGGAATTTCGCCTAAACGCCTACGATAGCTCCTGTATCTATAAGGAGAAGACTAAGCGTTGGCATGACAAGAGGATCGTACCGCGCGAGTTTGAGATTGGGTAGCGGGTGTTAGTCTTTAATGCCCGTTTGCGTTTATTTCCTGGTAAGCTGAAATCCAGGTGGAGTGGACCTTATACGGTGACTGGCGTCACTAAATTCGGCTCAATCGAAGTGGAAGACTCCGCGGGGAATCGGTTCAAAGTCAATGGGCATCATGTGAAGCATTATTATGGAGTTGATGCTGTTGTTGGCCGCGTCGAAGTATTCTTCTTCGACGAGTATGAGGAGCTTGGCGATTGAGCTTCTAGGTCGGGCGGGACCTTTTAAACCTGCGCTTTACAGGAGGCAACCCGTATTGTATTTTGTGTACTTTGTTTTCAACATTTTTGTGTGCTTTTATTTCTGTTTTTGCGTGCTACATACAATTTTAATTTAGTTTTGCGTGAATACTCAGTTGTACGCTGGAACATTGCTCGCTGATGGGTATTTTACTCGATCGAGATGTCCTGTTCTCGATCGAGTGCTTCGTACGCCAAAGAGTTCCTCGATCAAGATGTCCTGTTCTCGATCGACGGACCTTCTTCTTCGAGAGCACCATGCTGACTACGATCGATCATCTAATGTCTCGATCGAGGGGATTGCTTCTCGATCGACTGCTGGGACCCCGATATTTTGATCGATCGACTCCCTGTTCACCTCACTTTCTGGTTCGGTTTGGGGAGGTTCTTGGTGCGCGCTATCCTGTAAGTTTCCGACTCAATCCTAGTTTGCATTTCTTTTTCCTTTACTTTGTACAATGGGGACATTGTACAGTTTGGTTTGGGGAGGGTTGTGCATCCATATCTGCCTGCATATCGTTTTTATTGCATTTCTGTTTCACGTTTCGTTTTTGTATGCATTGTTTATTTAATTCCAAAAAAAAAAAAATCCCATAAAAACAAAAATTTTCACGTTTATTTCTGCATATTAGTCGAGTCGGAACAGTTATTCTCTAACCCTTGATTTAGTCTTTACTTGAGCCTTGCATGGTCATTATACTTGGCATAGTCATTACGAGCTCTTGTTTGAATTTGATGCTGAACGAATAGACTTGACCTGACATTTTGGCAACCCACTTACTGTAACACCCCCATATACCAAGGCCCCTTACCAGGGACTGCCCTAGCATATAAGGATGCTACCATCTCGGAGAACCGAGGTAGTGAAGATCAAAAGTAAACAATAAGGACAATTTATTAAAATGCATATCAATGTAAACGTGTTACAACCATCGTATCTCAAAACAACATTAAATCCAATTTCTGACAAACTGAAAGCGAAACTAGAAAAGTGGAAGCTATGACTGGTGAACTAGACTCGGCTGTGTCCCTCCATCCGACTCCATCCATAAGATCACCTGCTAAAGTCTGCTCACCACCCCGATGGATCACAGCAGGTCAAAAGACAACAACACGGGGTCAGCAATCATTACCAGACGTAACTCATATGACATAAACAATATTAACGCAGCGGAAATCAAGTGTTCATTCATAATCTTGTCAGCCAGGTACTCATCGCAACAAGTACCCATATCAGCCAGTGACACAGCCTCGTCACCACAGCCACTCATCGCAACGAGTGAAACCCTATGTTCCTTAATGTGCACATCCCCCTTGTGATGGGAATCACAAGGGGCGATCAAAGGGCGTGGTCCACTCCCACATGGACTCACTCAGCCGGAACCATCATCATCATCTCAACTCATATCGATAATCACATAATCAATTAACAACCAATCACACAATCGTCACAAATGAATTACTGAGTAGGAAAATCCTACCTGATAGCAAATCCGCAAGCAATAGAATCAATCAATCGGCTAGAAGGGCTCCTCTACGAACTCACAACCTAATATATTCAATCAATCAATTAACTTGTGCCCTAACGCATTCGCATAGCAAATCTACCGATTCAATCATAAATGAAATACAAAAATGTAGATCTAGCGTACTTACAACAATCGACAATCGAAGAGGCGAGGATCCGGACTAATCTTGCTTAGGATTGATTGGGAGTGATTAGGGTTTGAGTGAGAAATATTTTTACGTTAAACTGCTTATGAGAAATGTCATTTGCCTCTTTTATATTAAACCAATCACTCACAATCAATCCAAACCGGATCGCCTTATCCATCGGCCTGACTCGGCCGAATTATGCCTTACTCGGTCGAGTCATCGATACTCGACCGAGTTACACCAAGCTCGGTCGAGTCTGCTCTTGGCAGACTCTCCCTTAAACTGACAATGGGTATACTCGGCCGAGTAACCCCAATTCGGTCGAGTATGCCCTTAAGAGAGAACGGGGTATTACAGTCTCCCCTACTTAGAAATGAACTTCGTCCCCGAAGTTCGACTCATACCCGCAACAAGGCGACGCCCACAAGGTTTAGCACATTCGATACTTATTATGACATAACATGCAACAAAACAAAATGGCATATATACTACATACAACTCGATATAACCTCGTATAACTCGATGTAAACCGATCTTACTAGCCCAAAACCTCTCACAAAACAAGATGCAACATCTCCTACCCCCCTAAAAAAAACAAGGTTAAGTCCTCGTAACCGAACATACCTCGTCGAAAAGGTGTGGATACTTCTCGCGCATAGCTGATTCGGCTTCCCATGTAGCCTCTTCCATCTCGTGGTTAGACCACAACACTTTGACAATGACGGTTTCACCGCTCCTTGTCTTCCGAACTTTTCGATCCAAAATCTTCGTCGGCAATTCCACGTAAGTTAAGGTCTCATCCAACTCAATGGTTTCAGGTTCCAACACATGTGACACATCCGGATAATATCATCGTAACTGCGATACGTGAAACACGTTGTGTACCCTCTCGAGCGAAGCTGGTAAAGCAAGTCGATATGCTACCTCACCAATCCGATCCAACACGTCATAGGGTCCAATGAATTTCGGACTTAACTTTCCTTTCTTGCCAAATCGCATCACTCCGCGTATTGGCGACACTTTCAATAAAACTTTGTCACCCTGCTGAAATTCTATATGCCTGCGCTTCGGGTCCGCATAACTCTTTTGCCGATCCTGAGCTGCCTTCATCTTTTGTCTTATCGTCTTTACGAGTTCAACCATCTCTTGAACCATCTGTGGTCCTAAAATCGCAGCCTCTGCACTGTCATCCCAACAAACTGGACTACGGCACCTCCTGTCGTACAAAGCCTCAAACGGTGCCATCCCAATACTTGCGTGATAACTATTATTGTACGAGACCTCAATCAGATCGAGTCGTTCCTCCCATGTTCCTCTGAATTCCATCACACAAGCTCTCAACATGTCTTCCAGAGTCTTTATTGTCCTCTCAGTCTGGCCGTCTGTCGCAGGATGAAATGTTGTGCTCATTTTCAAGGTCGTACCCATCAATTCCTGCAACTCTTGCCAAAACTTGGATATGAATCGCGCATCTCTGTCGGACACAATGTCCTTTGGCACGCCATGGAGTCGTACCACATTCTTCCTATACCCAAGGATTATACTAACTTAGACACCTTCCAAGTTAGTCTTCGTAAAAATCCGATTAAGCTCCAAAGCTCCTCTACTCGATCTATAGTGAGATCGATGCCCAAAGGTACGTAGCAAGGAGACGATCTTAATATCCGATAATATTTTGTTACTAGAAATATTTTTGGGCTCACTCTTAAGTATACTACTAATAAAATTACTACTCTAGTAATAAGATTTTCTAATAGTATATGATTGATGATCTCTTTTTATTTCTCTAGAATTCTTAGAGAGATAATGCCTTCTTGTTTTTTATGTAATGGCTTAAGTGTTTTTCTTCACAAGAACAAGAAACAAGAAGAGGAAGAGGGAAGAGAGGAGTGGCGGGTGGGAGATGGGGAAGAGCACCCAATGGGTGTCTCTTATAAGACTCAATTTGGTCTTATTAAGACAAAGTAAAGAGTCAATCCCTCATCAAATAAGAACATGCTTGTCCCATAATAATGGACAACATTAAGTCCTCCTCAAACCGTGTCACACGGTTTTCTAGGTGAGTCCGTCTCAACTCGTAATATTTGTTTATCGTAAAACGTGATA
>JAGPOY010000375.1:5532-30416 GCA_018983105.1 Silene uniflora | reverse complement strand
ACTATTCTATTTGTTTGGTTTATTTTGATAAAGTCGAGAGACGGATATTTAAACCCATAGCAATGAACAATGTTTTATTATATCATATTAGTCATATGCATCCACAATTGTTACATGTTGAACCGACTTCCCTAGATGTTTTTATCATTATTGTTTTTATCTTAATCACCAATCAACAAACAAACTCGTTAAAACCGATTTAGATAGAAAAACTATTCATAGCTTTTTAATAGAACAATCTGAGCTTCTCTGTGGAATTCGACCCCTATATACTACATTTACTTGTTGTACTCTAGGGTATTTTTGCATAGGTGTGCGATAGCCTATCAATGCTCCATGCTTAGTCCATTTTGTAGCTCATACTTAGCCTTGCACTTATAATGATCCATTTTGTGGTATTTTAGCTCATAAAACCAAATGTTCCTACAAAACATGTTAATTCCACAAAGAACACTAAAAGTACAAATGTTAGCTTAGAACACTAAGATAAGTGCTAATAATCAAGTAAAATGAAGCTAACAAAGGGGGTTAAAGTATATAAATTATGCACTTATCAGAGATGAAGGAAAGATCCTTAAGAACATCTCAGGTTTGATGCCTTTAATGGACATGTAATCCTTGAATGCTCGGATATGGTTCAAAGAGTTTTCATGCCCCTTAAACTTCGGGATGTCAGTCATATTGAAGTTGGTTGGGAGTCGAGAGTTCACAGGTTCGTATTTGCGACTGTTTTCCCTGTATATGTCATCTCCTTTGAGATACATGAGTTGCTCCTCCAAGTATTGGAGGCGCTTTTCAGCGTTGGTGAGGAGTGGTGGAGCATCCATTTCCGGTTGTTCGAAGAGAGGAGGATCCTGAGGACCGGGACCCTCTACAGGAGGAAGCATGGTTTCTACCGCAACGATGCGGCCTTCGATTGTTCGGAGGCGAGCATAAGATTCATCTTGGCTTGCCTGGAGGCAAAGAAGTGCAGCTAGGATTTGATCATTACCATTCCCTGGTTGGTTGAGTTTGTCGTTGATTCTTCCTTGACTTGTTCCCACCATTTCGCACTAAGATAAGAACCGACGATGAATCAAAACATGGTCGACCACTTTTGCACACTTACTTGAAAAGAGAGACTCGACTTTATATGAATGAACGTGATGCCATTGTGTCAAGTGCAAGGTTTGAAAATGAATATTTTGAAGAGAAAACGTCCTAGACAACTGTAGTGTATTTGTAGGAGTGCTGACTCGAAGTGAAACTTTGAAATGGGTTGGGGAAAACCCGATTTTGACTCGAAATTTGGACAGAGTTTCGACTTTGTTTTGCGCTATTTTTAGGCCATTTTCGAGGTTTTATTTACATTTTGAAAAGACTTTTGGTTTTGAAAATTTCGTCATGGCTTTGTTTACAAATGGTGATAACATAGATGGCACAGAATGTACAGGCATTATAACAGTATGTTGAGTGCATTTAAAGGGTTTTGGCTTAAAAGGGTGGGTTGCCATACCAAACACTCAAACCCTGGTCTGTGGACAGGTCCGTGCCAAACATGAGTAAGGTCGGTTCCTTGTCCATTCCCTCGACTAGTGAATGCTCTTGATACAAACAAGAGTAAGTATCGTGGTATGGTTGACGTCAATAGCTATCTATCCATAGGTACAAGTACGAACTTAAACCGTCCGGACGGGACGATTGGTCGAATAGGGCGGGTTATAGCCTATGAAGGCCGGATAAAACGACCTAGGAAGGTCGAGTAATGAGAATCGATAACTGTCTCGTATAAACTATTCCTTAACCTCGTTCAAGTTTCACTGGGTAACACATAAGTGTATCATCCCCACCAGAGTCGCCAAACTGTGGGCCATGCCACCCGCGCCGAGCGCACCCGCGCGTTTGGAAGGAGTTAAGGCGGCGGCACTGCATCCACGGAACTTTGGTTTGCCAAAGCACATCATGGACTGTTACCAATATGTGAGGCATTGAAACCGGTGAAAGGTTGAGGAACCTGCATTTGTGGAGTCGCCACCAATTTTTATGGGAAATTGAAACCGTTCGAATACCTCGTGTCATGTCAAGACACCAATTAGTGACATGAACACTAAGAACTCGTTACCCTTAGCATTCTATGTCTAGAATGACTCTCGAGATGCCAATGGACACGGATGTCCAGAGATAACTAGAGTAAGGGGTGAGGGTACGTATTAGGAAGTTCTTTAATTGAACACCTAATCCCGCCCGCCTCGACAGCGGCCTCTAATAATGATTAGGGAAATCGTTCGTATTTGATATGTCGTCGATGTAATGCATGCAATGTAACGAACAAAGTTTTAATCCTAGCATGTGAATTATTTCTATGTCGGTTGAGCAATTAGGCTTAGCAAACAAATTAGGTCGAAGTCGGGATTAGATTCATTTACATGTGAATAAACGAATAAACAATGAATAGTAATGATTAAAGTACAATAATAAAATTACAATGATTACATAATCCATGTCAAAAGTATATTTGAGACGGGTTTTAAAAGAGAAAATAAAATAATTTTGAAAAGTATAAAAATAGGGGTCTGATTAGTGGTGGTAATAAGAATATTAGTCGATTAAAGCGCAATTAGGAACCTAAGTCAAGACGAAACGAGTTCAGAAGCAGAAACCAGCCCTGGAACAGGCGCAGCAACCGCTGCGTCCTCTAGAAGAGGCGCAGCTCCTGTTGCGTCTGTTCTAGAGCTGGGTTCTGACTGTGAAGTCAAAATCGTGGTTTGTTAGCATTCGTTGGTTAGTTTAAGGATTGATTATCGTCCTACAACTCATGTGGAAGTGATTTATAGATTACATGTAGTCTAATATCGTCATAAACGAAAAAGAAAACATAAAAAAGGTTTACAAAACGGATTAATTACATACGATGTCGGGTTTTACAAAACTCGAAACTTGGAGCTTAAAAACGAAGATTTGAACGGATGAAAGCCTTGAATATGTATCAAACATGAACCTCAGAGCCTCAATATGGACGAATCAAGCCTCTGAAACCGAGTTGAATTAAGACGGCAAAAACCCGCAAACATGAATTGTTTGGGATTTGAGACGAATTACGGTTCGAGAATCGAAAGGATTTGTTAAAATATGAAAGAAAAGAAAAGAAATAAAAAAGGTACGAAACAACAGAGGCGCAGCAGTCGCTGGAAGAGGCGCAGCAGTCGCTGCGATTTGTTTGGGATTTGAGCAGCGAAGCAACCCCTGGAAGAGGCGCAGCAGTCGCTGCGATTCTTCCAAGAGGCGCAGCTGCTGCTGCGTTTCTTCTCCTAGTCGTTCCAGTGCTTTTTCGTAAAATAACTTGAAAAGGTTTGATTAAAATGTCGTCTTTGAATGTATTTTTGATATGGATTTTACAATAGTGATCTAAACGAAATAAATACAAAAGAGAATAGGATTTTGTGGACCATGCCACCCGCGTCGCGCGCACCCGCGCGTTGGAAAGCTTTAAGGCGGCGGCACTGCATCCACGGAACTTTGGTTTGCCAAAGCACGTCATGGACCGTTGCCGATTTGTGAAGCATTGAAAATGGTGAAAGGTTGAAAAGCCTGCATTTGTGGAGTCGCCACCAATTTTTATGGAAAATTGGAACCGTTCGAATACTCTATCTCATGTCAAGACACAAAGTAATGACATGAACACTAAGAACTCGTTACCTTAGCATTCTATGTCTAGAATGACTCTCGAGATGCCAATGGACACAGATAGCCAGAGATAGCTGGACTAAGGGGTGAGGGTACGTATTAGGAAGCTCTTTTATTCGAACACCTAATCCCGCCCGCCACAATAGCGGCCTCTACTAATGATTAGGGAAATCGTTCGTATTTGATATGCTGTCGATTATATGCACGCAATGCAACATCCAATAGATTAATCCTAGCATGTGAGAATTAACTAAGTGAGTTGACAAGTAATTTAGCAATTAATGATCGAAGTAGAGATTTATGTTAATTACATGTGAAAGCCAAGCAAATAAATCATACAATGAATAATGAATAAATTACAATGATTATTGAATGATTACAATGGAAATTGAATTTATGCCATAAACATGCTCGAAAAGGATTTTAGAAAAGGAAAGGAAATAAATTGAGAATAGGAAAAAAGTTTGAAATAAGGAAAATTGAAAATAAGGAAAGAAATCGAATTAGGAAACTAATCGAAATTAGGAAATCTGAAAATATGGAAATATGGGGAAAATATGGAAAATATGAAAATATGGAAATATGGAAATATGGTCAAATTAGAGTGATAATACGGATATTAGTTAATTAAAACCTAATTAGAAACCTTACGTCGAGACAAGAAGGAGTTCAGAGGCAAAAGCCATCTCGAAACAGGCGCAGCATCTGCTGCGACCTTTGAAGAGGCGCAGCAGACTCTGCGTCTGTTCTCGAATTGGACTCTGACTGTGAAAGTCACACTCGTTAATTCGTTAATGTTCGTTGGTTAATTTACATTGATTATTAACATATAACTCAAATGGAAGTGATTTAGCAGATTACGTGCATATGGGATTGTCATAAAGCGATAAACGAACGAATTAAAACGATATACAAAACGGATTATGAGAATTAGATTATACACGATGTCAGATTATAAAGATCGAAACTTGAATACGATAAGAATTGAAACTGAATGAAACAAATATATCATAATGACGAAATCAGGAGAATTGATACGAATGAATCGAACCTCCAAAAATCCGGGTTTGAATTAATTGACGAAAACCCGCAAATATGAGTTATAAGGGATTTAAGTCGGAAAGATTTGAAAAGGGTTTGATAAAAATAAGTAATGGAAATAATTTGTCGAAAACATGAAAAGAAACGAAGAAAGAAAGGAAAAGGCGAAATTACAGAGGACGCGAGGAAGAAGAAGATGAGCAACAGCAGCTAAGCAGCCTCTGGAAGAGGCGCGGCACATGCGGCAATCCTTCCAGAAGGCACGGCTGCTGCTGCGTTTCTTCTCGACGGCATCACTCTGCTGTCTTGCCAGAAAGGGTTTGAAAGGTTTGTTTTTAAATCGGTTTTTTAGCATGTTTATAACATAAATTGTACATAAATAATGAAATAAATGCAATAAAAAAAATATGGGATTTTACACCCTCAGACTTACGTGTTAGCGTCGCGAGATTTAACTAAAACGGTCTTTAGTGGTAACTCGACTCGATATAATGCAAGATGAAAGTGCCCTTGAAAAAGGATTTGATAAAAAAGATCGATTGATTAATTTAGTGTAGTGGTCAAATTGGTCGGTCTAATGCAACGTGACTGATACTCGGAAGGATCCGAGCTTACGTGGTCGATTTATCAAGCACGTAGGCGTCGCTAGTAAGAACAAGGACTTAGAATGCAAAGGGAGAAGAGAAGGGCGGACACTCGCGTGCAAAATATGTGAGGATGAGGCCTCCTTTTATACTAATCACGAAGTAGGGTTTTGGGAAGGAATATGGACGGAAATAGGAAAGAAGTAACCGACCTAGACCGAAACACGGAAGCTTGGACCAAAAGAAAGCATGGAGAAGAGGCGCAGCATTTGCTGCGTCATTTCTCCAGCGGTACTCTTCTGCGCAAGAAAACGCGTTTGACAGAATGTCGTAGATCGGGCATAACATTCTCTATAAGACTCGGAAATAGGTAATTTTGGTGGCTTTGGAAAGATGAAAGAAAGATATAGAACTTTCTGTGAAATAGGCCAGACCCAAAAAACTCGTTTTCACCTCGAAAAATGGGCCTAAAGGTCGGGTTGTCATTTCTGGCTAAAATGAAATGCACATTTTGTAATGTAAGCTCAAGTTTAGCCTAGGGAAGTGACAAGGGACTAAATGTGAGATATAATCTCGACATATTAGGGCATCCTAACCTTAGGTGGATAAGTATATTGCATTTTGACTCGGGAGTGACAGTTATAGAAAATGAAGACGGTTTTTGACCCGGACTCCAAATGTACTCTAATTACTGCCAAAACGACCGTAATGACACCTAGATGACAACCACGAGGTAGACATAAGTTTATGAGTTACCTTTTATTAACCGATTTACGAAACGACATAAAATCGCGACATATGCTAAACATGCGGCCCAATTATCACTAGGTGTTTGGCGGGAGGTGCAGAAACGAGGTATCTATAGAGCCCTTACTTTGATTGAGGCTTGGACAAGGCAAAAGTCAAAGTATAGCCATCAGGTCAATCGAAGATTACAACCTGACGACTATGGCGACGCGAGGCGGCTCAAGGGGTCTGAGCCAAGGACCTGTCGTCAGGAACATTTTAGAGTCTGTCGACTATCGGGGAGGGTCGTTTAAAGTCCATTAGACTACGTAAGGAAGCTCGCCAGCCATAAGAAGAAACCATACCTGAGACTTCATTCTTGTGATGCTTTCGCAGGTACGTAGGAGCTAAGGGATAAGACCTAAAGGATATATAAGGATTGGTGCTAGGGTGTGGGCCTTAAAGGAAAACATCGACGGGAAGGAAGTCAAATATAAGTTCAACCTAAGGGGTAACAAAGGTTTGGGGTATAAGAACTCTAAAGGAATATGATCCTAAAGGGTTATGATCCTAGGGGTAGAAGTGTATGAACTTTAAAAGCTGGGTATATGAACCTAAAAGGAGATGGGATCCTAAGGGCTGAAGTGTATGAACTCTAGGGAGATTTCGGTATATGAACCTAAAAGGCTGGTGTAGGAACCTAAAAGGAGACGAGATCCTAAAGGTTTATGAACTTAAAAGACTGGTGTAGAAACCTAAAAGTCTAGGTGTATGAACCTGAGAAAGGAATTATCAGTATAGGAACCTAAAGGCTTATGAACCTAAAGAGCTAGGTGTGTGAACCTGAGAATGGTTAGTTTAGGAACTATAGGATTATTAATTTTTGTTTCGAACGCAAGCGTCCATGCTTTCTGTGGTATAGGAACCTAGAAAAGGGTGTGGGAACTTCAAGATGATTTTTTGTTTCGGGTTTATGAACCTAAGGATACCAGTGCAAGAGCTTTCAGGTTTATGAACCAAAGCAAAACTATTTGTGGTTTAGGAATCAAGGGGTAAGAATCCTAACTTTGGGTTTGCGAACCTAGAGAAGGATATCCTAGTTTG
The DNA here is from genome assembly GCA_018983105.1 of Silene uniflora. Classification (NCBI taxonomy): domain Eukaryota; kingdom Viridiplantae; phylum Streptophyta; class Magnoliopsida; order Caryophyllales; family Caryophyllaceae; genus Silene; species Silene uniflora. The sequence continues at coordinate 23,298 of JAGPOY010000375.1, read as the reverse complement.
GGAACTTCGTGGGGAAGGACATATAGGAGAGCTTGCGTCGTCTCAAGAATAACTTGTATAGGGTAAACATGGTCTCTTGAACCCGGACCATCTATGGGTTTTCTAGTAATCGAAGTTAACTCAACACTGGGCCATTACACTTCTGGATGGGGCGTAAAGCTCGGTCTTTTGATCCCGAACCGTCCGGTTAGCGGCAATTGAAGCTGACTCAACACTGAGCCACTACGCTTCTGGATGGAGCAGAAAGCTAGGTCTTTTGTTCCCTAACCATCTGTTCATTGAAGCTGACTCAACACTGAGCCATTACACTTCCAGATCCTTGCTGCGGATAAGAGGACTTAGGCGAAGCCCCCAGTTGGAGCAAATTGTTGCTTCTTATGATCACATGCATGGTTAGTAGCCACACAAACAATCTAACAGGAAAATAGCATGTAAGCACATAAGCAATTAGTACGTGATCCTCGAATGAGGAAGCACACAAGCTTTGCAAGTTCTGTTTTTGTATAAGAGTGTATAAAACTTGTTTAAAGAACTTGTCACTTGCAATGTGTTATGCATATTCAATGGGCTCTAGACGCATGACTTAACGCGACATAGACTAGTATGGACGCAGACTAACAGACTGACGCAACATAGACATGTTTTGACGCGACATGAGAATGGCCTTGACATGACACAAGGTTGACTTTGCCTAAGTATGCGCAACCCCTAGAAAAATGCAGGAGACAACGCATGTCAGTTCCAAAAGTAGAAGACCTGCCACTAATGAGGGCATATAAAAGTAAGGCATGAGCAATGGATCAGCTATCTTCTTGGATGTCTTTCGCCATAGTTTGTTGTAGTTGGGCATGATGACTTGGAGAATCGATCTAAGACCTTTTTCGTTGTCCAAAATAAACATTAGCTTGGCTCGATTGAGACTCGAAGAGTAAAAGAAAGGGTGAAATGACGGAAGGGTGGCGCCTTGGAAGAGAAGCCCCCAGTATGAGAAGATGACTTTTGTTTATTTGGTAAGAAGAAAACGGGGCGACAGCCTAGAGAAGGAGCCCCCAGTATATGGATGGTTATGGTTGGGATGGGTGGTTGTGTCCATGAGGACTGCCTACGTATTCAAGTGCAGTGAAATCAAACCAGATTGTAGTTCGAGTTGGCTTGAGGATTGAAAGTTGATATTTGGATTAGTTGTGGAGATGGTTGTGTCCTTGTTAGAGGACTGCCTACGTATTCACGTGGAGTGAAATCAAACCAGATCGTAGATCGAGTTGGCTTGAGGATTGAAAGTTGGTAATTGGATTAGTTGTGGAGATGGTTGTCTCCTTGTTAGAGGACTGCCTACGTATTCACGTGGAGTGAAATCAAACCAGATCGTAGTTCGAGTGTGTGAGCCTAAACTATGTTGTTAGAGCTTTAAAGTGCATGGGTCACGAGGGTAATTTCCTTTAGTGACTCAAAGAATCGATTTGAGATAATTCCTCCCTTGGTCATAGACCAAAGAGGTATAATTTATGAAAAATTTCCTTGCCATGTGAGCACACTCAAAAGTGGACCCTAAGGATGATATGGGTATGTCCCGTTTCGGGTAGCAAAGAATTTGAAGACTCTGTGTCTGAGTCAAGATGAAAATGGCTTGGATATTTTTGGAATGTAGAGCTTGGTAATAAGAGGCTTTCATGAACAAATCTCTAGAGCTCGATTTTGTGGAGCTAAGGCTAACAAGGTTATGGCTTGTAATGTGGCTTGGAAATGGGGTCACGGGCTTGATGTAGCCTGAGCACAAAAAGAGTAGGTAAAATTATGTGGGTTCACGTTTCCATGTCTTGGCCCTAAGGGTTGGGTACACTTGACGAGCTTGAGAGTATTCTCAAAATTCCTAACTATCTCCCGTAACGGTCTTGAAAAGGACTTAGGGTTGATGAAAGGCTATGTGGCAGTGCTAGCTAACCATTTGGCATCTTCGGTTTCAGGTTAGGCCGTTTGACTATTGACATTTGATTACAGGCTTGTTTTGCTGAAGTTTGGCATTTGATTTCAGCCTATAGACTCAGATTATTGGTCTGGGATCTGTCTTGGATGTTTCGGAGGATGATTTTGACATTTAGTATTGACATTGATTTTTCTTGATTGAGCCTTATCTTGTTTTGGCTTCATTTGTCTCTTTTGGCTTCTGGTTTTGCCTTAGAATTGGATGTCAACTTGCTATTGATATTGGTCAGACTAACACCTTTTGTCTTTAGTAAACGGGTTGGTCTTTAGTAAACAGGTTGTGTATTGTGGGAAATGGGCTTGCCTTCCGTCGTGGATCATTAGTAAGGGAGACGGTTTGGATTTGTCCTAGAATCTCTTGAGATATACTCGTCCTAAACTGGGTTGTATCGAGGTTTTCTGTTGTCAGCCATGGAATAGGTAAGGAAAAGAACATGGAGTTTCGGGTTCTTCACCACTCGGAACGAAACATCATTTAAGTGTACTCACATTGACTTGGAATGTGTTGTTGTTTGTTTTAAAATGTCTCAAACCAATTCTTGTTGTCACAGGAAATGGGTAAGCAAATAGATAGAATGATTGTGGATTAAAAATTGTCTTTTATTTAATGATGAATGTAATCAACATAGACTCGATAAATCGTGACTCGTGGGACAGCCCCCAGGTTGCCACTAGAAAACGGAAATGAAAGACAAATAAGACACTAGAATAATTATGAGATAGAAAGCCTAAGACTCGGAGGTAGACCCAGACTCTGACTCGATCTTAGATCCAGACTCGTAATCATCGGCCCATGCTTGGACATTCCTTTTTCCTGCGACTGGCTTCGACATTCAGCTTTGAGCATTTATCCATTTGAGCATCCCGTCCTCATTGTTTGGAATAATGGGTGGCGAACAGTCAAGAAGAGTTTCTTGACAAGGGGTATATCCATGAGAATTGCTCAAACTGCCTTGTGGGTTAAAAGTTGAGAGGGACAGTTTCTCACTTTCAATCATATCTTGGATCGCATGTTTGAGCTTATAGCACATCTCGATATCGTGTCCTTTGCCCCTATGGTATTGATAATAGGAATTGCCATCCCAAAATCTAGATTTCTTTTCTAGATCTGGGGTTGGACCGATAGGTTGGAGAAGTCCCAGAGAAGACAATTTGCTCAAAGCTAGGATATAAGGTATGCCTATATTCGTGAACGGCCTTGGAAGGTTTCGAGGTTTCTCTGACGAAGGCTCCATGAGGCGGCCTGTGGCGACTTTGATCCTTGGATGAGATAAATGTGTGGCACGAGAAGAACTAGGGATAAGTCGCTCATTTGTCTTCTTCACGAGAATGTGAGGTTGAGGGATTGTTAGGACATTTTCCTTCTTGAGAAGTTGAGCATCAACCTTTTTGCTCATTTCAACGAACTTATTTTATATGTTGGAAAGTCGAAAGTTTATACCGTCGATAGCTCGTTCTAACTTGGAACTTTTATGTCCGTTTTGTATATCGTCTTCCTCAAGCACGTTGATCTCTCCGTCGTCACGAGGATCGAGAAGATGTGAACAGTCTAGAAATGATTCCTGGTCATGCTTAATGATGTTAGACCCAAGAGGGTCGATCTTCTCAATTTGCTTGGCAGAAGGTGGCTTTGGAAGCTTGCCCTCTTCGATCATATCTTGGATGGTGTGTTTCAAGAGAAAACACTCTTCAATATCGTGACCTCTACCTTGGTGATATAGGCAGTACTTGTTGCCCTTCCAAAGGTTCACTTGCTTCTCTAAAGGTGGATCCGGAGTCGGACCTATTGGGTGTAGCTTGCCTTGGGCAAAGAGTCTTTTCAAAGCATCGGCGTAAGACATGCCTAAATCAGAGAGCTTCCTTTGATGTCTCCCAGGTTTTCTTTCTGCAGTGCTCGACTTTCTAGGACGACGGTTATTATAATATGTAGGCTTTGGTCGGCCTAGACTAGAGGTATCTCGCGGCAGTGTATTCTTTTTCACCATCCCATTTTCAAGGGTGAGGACGCAAATGCTCAAATTTTCGACTGTAGCTGGAATATTTTCAACCGTAGCTTGAACTCGTAGAATCATGGCATAAACGTCTTGAAGAGACACATTGACCGTGGCTTGAGAAGATCCGGAACCTTGTTGACTAGCGGAACTTGCAGGATTCCTACTCGACAGAAATGACACGCGTTACAACTTGATTTGACATGGGATCACGCATACTAAGGCAACAAGCAAGGCGGTACACGAAGTAACATGTATGAGGACGTGACACGATGGTTTGACTTGATTGTGAGTTCTTTGAAATGTCGTGAGTGACTTCTCGTGTTTGAACTCATGGTGTTGAGTTTGACTTTTTAGACTCGAGTGTTGACTTTGACGGAGTGGCGTTTAGACAAAATGACCTTATTGACCATGCTAAGACATGTGTGTAAGACAGACTTGACTCAAGGTTTGGGTATGTGTATACCTAAACGTGACATTGGGAGAAACGGATTTTAGGATGACCCGACGTGTTGGTCTCGAGGCGTGAGTCGAGGTGCGAGGAAATGGTAGATCCTAACCGACTAGGGATAGGGGTCCAAAATAACGGTGTGACGCCTTTGGATTTGACTTGAATTTGAATGACCCAAAATGTAAGGGAAGATAGGTTTATAACCCGTCGGAGTTTGGACTAGGACATAGTCTATTTGAACATTGACTCTAACTTAGCTTATTGAATCTACATATTTACATATTTCTGAAAGATATTTAAGAACTTTTATTTTAATATTGAATTTTTGGAACTTTTGAATTTTCGAATTTTGAATTTTCTTAATTTTGAATCTTTGAACTTTGAATTTATTGAACCATTGAATTTTGAATTTTGAAATTGCTTTGAATTCTTAATTTTATTGGATTTTGAATTTGCTTTGAATTCTTAATTTTTGAATTTATTGAACTTACTGAATTTTGGATTTACGGAAGTTACTTTATTTTACTGAATTTTGAATTTATTTTGAATTTAATTTGAATTTTTAAGTTTTTGAATATTTGAATTTAATTTGAATTTTTGAATGTAATTTGAGTTTTTGAATTTACTTTGTTTTTTTAGTTTCAATTCACTTTGAATTTACTAAAATTTTGAAATTTTTGATCTTTGAAATTTTTTACTTTTCAATTCGATCTGTTATTATTTTGGAATTGAAGTTTGGAAATTGGAATTTTGAAAATGGAATCTGGAAATTAGAAATTTTAGCATTATTTAGTTTTGAAAGGAGTAACTTTGAAAATGGAATTTGAAAATTAGAATTTTTGTTATAGAAAATTCTTGCATTATCTGGTTTGCAGAAAAGGTCTTTTATTTTTTTTTGAAGGTTTGAAAATGGATTTGATTTGCAGAAATTAAAACATAGTTTTATTTACAAAAGGATGATTGACATGTATACAAAGCAATAACATATAAACAGGCATTATAGCGGTATGCTGAGTGCATTTAAACGGGTTTTGGCTTAAAAGGGTGGGTTGCCATACCAAACACTGAAACCCTGGTCTGTGGAGAGGTCCGTGCCAAACAAGAGTAAGGTCGGTTTCTTGTCCATTCCCTCGAGTAGTGAATGCTCTTGATACAAACAGGAATAAGTATCGTGGTATGGTTGACGTCAATCGCTGTCAATCCATAGGCCCAAATAGGAACTTGGACCGTCCGGACGGGACGATTGGTCGAATAGGGTTGATTATAGCCTAGGAAGGCGAAATAAAACGGCCTAAGAAGGTCGAGTAATGAGAACCGACAACTGTCTCGTATAAACTATTCCCTAACCTCGTTAAAGTTTCACCCTGGGTAACACGTAAGTGTATCATCCCCAGCGGAGTCGCCAAACTGTGGACCATGCCACCCGCGCCGCACGCACTTGCGCGTTTGAAAGCTTTAAGGCGGCGACACTGCATCCACAGAACTTTGGTTTGCCAAAGCACGTCATGGACCGTTGCCGATTTGTGATGCGTTGAAACCGGTGAAAGGTTGAAAAGCCTGCATTTGTGGAGTCGCCACCAATTTTTATGAAAAATTGGAACCGTTCGAATACTCTATGTCATGTCAAGACACAAAGTAATGACATGAACACTAAGAACTCGTTACCCTTAGCATTCTATGTCTAGAATGACTCTCGAGATGCCAATGAACACGGATGTCAACAGATAGCTGGAGTAAGGGGTGAGGGTACGTATTAGGAAGCTCTTTTATTCGAACACCTAATCTCGCCCGCCTCGATAGCGGCTCTACTAATGATTAGGTAAATCGTTCGTATTTGATATGCTGTCGATTATATGCATGCAATGCAACATCCAATAGATTAATCCTAGCATGTGAGAATTAACTAAGTGGGTTGACAAGTAATTTAGCAATTAATGGTCGAAGTAGAGATTTATGTTAATTACAAGTGAAAGCCAAGGAAATAAATCATACAATGAATAATGAATAAATTACAATGATTATTGAATGATTACAATGAAAATTGAATTTATGCCATAAACATGCTCGAAAAGGGTTTTAGAAAAGATAAGGAAATAAATTGAGAATAGGAAAAAAGTTTGAAATAAGGAAAATTGAAAATAAGGAAAGAAATCGAATTAGCAAACTAATCGAAATTAGGAAAGCTGAAAATATGGAAATATGGAAAAAATATGGAAAATATGGAAATATGGAAATATGGTCCAATTAGAGTGATAATACGGATATTAGTTAATTAAAACCTAATTAGAAACCCTACGTCGAGACGAGAAGGAGTTCAGAGGCAGAAGCCATCTCGAAACAGGCGCAGCATCTGCTGCGACCCTTTAAAGCGGCGCGGCAGACTCTGCGTCTGTTCTCGAATTAGACTCTGACTGTGAAAGTCACACTCGTTAATTCGTTAATGTTCGTTGGTTAATTTACATTGATTATTAACATACAACTCGAATGGAAGTGATTTAGCAGATTACATGCATATGGGATAGTCATAAAGCGATAAACGAACGAATTAAAACGATATACAAAACTGATTATGAGAATTACGATTATACACGATGTCAGATTATAAAGATCGAAACTTGAATAAGATAAGAATTGAAACTGAATGAAATAAATATATCATAATGACGGGATCAGGAGAATTGATACAAATGAATCGAACCTCCAAAAATCCGGGTTTGAATTAATTGACGAAAACCCGCAAATATGAGTTATAAGGGATTTAAGTCGGAAAGATTTGAAAAGGGTTTAATAAAAATAAGTAATGGAAATAATTTGTCGAAAATATGAAAAGAAACGAAGAAAGAAAAGAAAAGGCGAAATTACAGAGGATGCGAGGAAGAAGAAGAAGAAGAGCAACAGCAGCTAAGCAGCCTCTGGAAGAGGCGCAGCACATGCTGCGATCCGTCCAGAAGGCGCAGCTGCTGCTGCGTTTATTCTCGACGGCATCTCTCTGCTGTCTCGCCAAAAAGAGTTTGAAAGGTTTGTTTTTAAATCGGTTTTTTTAGCATGTTTATAAAATAAATTGTACATAAATAATAAAATAAATGCAATAAAAAATATGGTATTTATTTTGAATTTAATTTGAATTTTTGAATTTAATTGAATTTTTGACTTTTTGAATATTTGAATTTAATTTGAATTTTTGAACGTAATTTGAGTTTTTGAATTTACTTTGGTTTTTTAGTTTGAATTCACTTTGAATTTACTGAAGTTTTGAAATTTTTGATCTTTGAAATTTTTGACTTTTGAATTTTCAAAATTTTGAATTTTTTTTTTTTTATGTAGTTTATTTCTGAAATTCGTTCAGTTATTATTTTGGAATTGAAGTTTGGAAATTGGAATTTTGAAACTGGAATCTGTTGGCATTATTTAGTTTTGAAAGGAGGAACTTTGAAAATTTGAATTTTGGTTATAGAAAATTCTTGCATTATCTGGTTTGCAGAAAAGGTCTTTTATTTTTTTTGAAGGTTTGAAAATGGATTTGATTTGCAGAAATTTTGACATAGTTTTATTTACAAAAGGATGATTGACATGTATACAAAGCAATAACATATAAATAGGCATTATAACGGTATGCTGAGTGCATTTAAACGGGTTTTGGCTTAAAAGGGTGGGTTGCCATACCAAACACTCAAACCCTGGTCTGTGGCGAGGTCCGGGCCAAACAAGAGTAAGGTCGGTTCCTTGTCCATTCCCTCGAGTAGTGAATGCTCTTGATACAAACAGGAGTAAGTATCGTGGTATGGTTGACATCAATCGCTGTTTATCCATAGGCCCAAGTAGGAACTTGGACCGTCCGGACGGGACGATTGGTCGAGTAGGGTTGATTATAGCCTAGGAAGGCCGAATAAAACGACCTAAGAAGGTCGAGTAATGAGAACCGACTACTGTCTCGTATAAACTATTCCCTAACCTCGTTCATATTTCACCCTGGGTATCACGTAAGTGTATCATCCCCAACGGAGTCGCCAAACTGTGGACCATGCCACCCGCGTCGCGCGCACCTGCGCGTTGGAAAGCTTTAAGGCAGCGGCACTGCATCCACGGAACTTTGGTTTGCCAAAGCAGGTCAAGAACCGTTGCCCATTTGTGAGGCATTGAAACCGGTGAAAGGTTGAAAAGCCTGCATTTGTGGAGTCGCCACCAATTTTTATGGAAAATTGGAACCGTTCGAATACTCTATGTCATGTCAAGACCCAAAGTAATGACATGAACAGTAAGAACTCGTTACCCTTAGCATTCTATGTCTAGAATGACTCTCGAGATGCCAATGGACACGAATGTCCAGAGATAGCTGGTGCAAGGGGTGAGGGTACGTATTAGGAAGCTCTTATTCGAACACCTAATCCCGCCAGCCTCGATAGCGGCTCTACTAATGATTAGGGAAATCGTTCGTATTTGATATGTTGTCGATTATAAGCATGCAATGCAACATCCAATTGATTAATCCTAGCATGTGAGAATTAACTAAGTGGGTTGACAAGTAATTTAGCAATTAATGGTCGAAGTAGAGATTTATGTTAATTACATGTGAAAGCCAAGCAAATCAATCATACAATGAATAATGAATAAATTACAATGATTATTGAATGATTACAATGGAAATTGAATTTATACCATAAACATGCTCGAAAAAAATTTTAGAAAAGAAAAGGAAATAAATTGAGAATAGGAAAAAAGTTTGAAATAAGGAAAATTGAAAATAAGGATAGAAACCGAATTAGGAAACTAATCGAAATTAGGAAAGCTGAAAATATGGAAATATGGGAAAAATATGGAAAATATGAAAATATGGAAATATGGTCGAATTAGAGTGATAATACGGATATTAGTTAATTAAAACCTAATTAGAAACCCTACGTCGAGACGAGAAGGAGTTCAGAGGCAGAAGCCATCTCGAAACAGGCGCAGCATCTGCTGCGACTCTTTGAAGAGGCGCAGCAGACTCTGCATCTGTTCTCGTGTTGGACTCTGACTGTGAAAGTCACACTCGTTAATTCGTTAATGTTCGTTGGTTAATTTACATTGATTATTAACATACAACTCCAATGGAAGTGATTTAGCAGATTACATGGATATGGGATTGTCATAAAGCGATAAACGAACAAATTAAAACGATATACAAAACGGATTATGAGAATTACGATTATACACGTCGTCAGATTATAAAGATCGAAACTTGAATAAGATAAGAATTGAAACTGAATGAAACAAATATATCATAATGACGGAATCAGGAGAATTGATACGAATGAATCGAACCTCCAAAATTCTGGGTTTGAATTAATTGACGAAAACCCGCAATTATGAGTTATAAGGGATTTAAGTCGGAAAGATTTGAAAAGGGTTTAATAAAAATAAGTAATGGAAATAATTTGTCGAAAATATGAAAAGAAATGAAGAAAGAAAAGAAAAGGCGAAATTATAGAGGACGCGAGGAAGAATCAGAAGAGCAACAGCAGCTAAGCAGCCTCTGGAAAAGGCGCAGCACATGCTGCGATCCTTCCAGAAGGTGCAGCTGCTGTTGCGTTTCTTCTCGCCGGCATCCCTCTGCTGTCTCGCCAAAAAGGGTTTGAAAGGATTGTTTTTAAATCGGTTTTTTAGCATGTTTATAACATAAATTGTACATAAATAATGAAATAAATGCAATAAATAAATATGGGATTTTACACGCTCAGACTTACTTGTTAGCGTCACGAGATTTAACTAAAACGGTCTTTAGCGGTAACTCGACTCGATATAATGCAAGATGAAAGTGCCCTTGAAAAAGGATTTGATAAAAAAGATTGATTGATTAATTTAGTGTAGTGGTCAAATTGGTCGGTCTAATGCAACGTGACTGGTACTCGAAAGGATCCGAGCTTACATGGTCGATTGATCAAGCACGTAGGCGTCGTTAGTAAGAACAAGGACTTAGAATGCAAAGGGAGAAGACAAGGGCGGACACTCGCGTGCAAAATATGTGAGGAGGAGGCCTTCTTTTGTACTAATCACGAAGTAGGGTTTTGGGAAGGAATATGACGGAAATAGGAAAGAAGTAACTGACCTAGACCGAAACACGGAAGATTGGACCAAAAGAAAGCCAGGAGAAGAGACGCAGCAGATGCTGCGACCTTTGGAAGAGGCGCGACATTTGCTGCGTCATTTATCCATCGGTACTCTTCTGCGCAAGAAAACGCGTTTGACAGCCTATCGTAGATTAGGCATAACTTTCTCTACAAGACTCGGAAGTAGGTAATTTTTATGGAGTTGGAAAGATAAAAGAAAGATATAGAACTTTATGTGAAATAGGCCAGACTCAAAGAACTCGTTTTCACCAAGAAAAATGGGCCTAAAGGTCGGGTTGTCATTTCTAGCTGAAATGAAATACACATTTTGTAATGTAAGCTCAAGTTTAGCCTAGGGAAGTGACAAGGGACTAAATGTGAGATATAATCTCAACATATTAGGGCATCTTAACCTTAGGTGGATAAGTATATTGAATTTTGACTCGGGATTGACGGTTATAGAAAATGAAGACGGTTTTTGACCCGGATTCCAAATGTACTCTAATTACTGCCAAAACGACCGTAATGACACCTAGATGATAACCATGAGGTAGACACAAGTGTATGAGTTACCTTTTATTAACCGATTTACGAAACGTCATAAAATCGCGACATATGCTAAACATGCGGCCCAATCATCACTGGGTGTTTGGCGGGAGATGCAGAAACGAGGTATCTACAGATTTACACCCTCGGACTTACATGTTTGACGAAACGAGATTAACTAAGTTGACATTTAGTGATTGCTCGACTCGAATATGCGTGGAAAGTGCCCTTATAAAAGGAATTTGTAGATTAATTAGGTTGATTACGTGGAGTTAGTCAAATTGGTCGGTCTAATGCAACGTGACTGGTACTCGGAAGGATCCGAGCTTACGTGGTCGATTGATCAAGCACGTAGGCGTAAATAGTAAGAATGAGGACTTAGAATGCAAAGGGAGAAGAGAAGGGCGGACACTCGCGTAAAAAATATGAAGGCCGAAGGCGCCTCTATTTATACTAGAGTATGTGAAGAGTTTAGAAATGACACGGATTTAGAAATAAATCTCGAGAATATTCTGAAAATCGCGAAAATTGGCATGGAGAAGAGGCGCAGTAGCCACTGCAACCCTTCGAAGAGGCGCATCAGGTGCTGCGTCCTTTTTCCAGTGGTTTCCGCCTTCGCAAGAAAGATTTCCGCGGTTTAATTAAGGAATTAGGGTAGTTTGGACTTCCTTATTCCATTAAACACAATATTTCGGCAAATATTACTAAAAGATGTAGATTTAAAATTAGGAATAAATATCTAGAGTGTTCTAGAACATTCCGGAACATTCCGACTCGGCATTTTAACTGTTTCTTAGAAAATGAAGCGGTTTTTGACCCGGACTCCAAATGAACTTTAATTACTGTCAAAACGACCGTATCGGTGCGTAGATGACGACTAGGGGTTGACTCAAGTGTTTGAGCTATCATTTTATTGACGAACTTATGGATTGTCATAAACCGTTCCGCGTAATCAAACATGCGGCCCAATCATCACTGGGTGGTTGGCGGAAGGTGTAGAAATGAGGTATCTACACCCTTATAATCAATATTTGCGAGTTTTCGTCATAAAATCAAACCCGGATTTAAGAGACTCGATTTATCCATATCAAGTCACTTGAATTCAACCTTTGTACATTATTTTCAGTTTTTTTTTCAATTTCAAAACTTTTCGTTTTAATTCAACTTCAAGTCAACCTTTCGTTTCCGACATCGTATATATCATATTTGTAAATCGGTGTAATATTTCGTTTAATTCGTTCTTTTTTCGCTTCATGACAATCTTCAATGCATGTAATCTGTATCAATCACTTCAACTCGAGTTTGTATACTAATAATCCATCTAAATCAACAAACGAACATTAACAAACCACGATTCCGACTTTCACGGTCAGAAGCCAACTCGAGAATAGATGCATGAGGTGTTGCACCTCTTCTAGAGAACGCAGCAGATGTTGCGCATGTTCTGAGATGGCTTCTGCCTCTGAAATCGTCTCGTTCAGACGTAGGTCTTTTAACTAGGATTCTAATCGACTATTATCCTTATTATCACTCTAATTCGACATATATTATATTTCATATTTCAATCTTCGATTTCAATTTTATTTCTTTTATTTCAAATCCTTGTTTTGGCATGTTTACAATGTAAATTCAGTTATCGTTGTAACTTATTCATATCATGTAATATATGTATGATTTATTTTCCTGGCTATTCACATGTAATTAACCTAAATTCTAAGTTCGACCCAATTGCTTGCTAAACCTAATTGTCAACCGACTAGTCTAATATTCACATGCTAAGATTAAAGCTTTGGATGTTGCATTGCATGCATACAATCGACGACACATCAAATAATATAGATAATTTCCCTAATCATTAATAGAGGCCGCTATCGAGGCGGGCGGGATTAGGTGTTCAACTAAAGAGCTTCCTAATACGTACCCTCACCCCTTACTCAGTTTTCTCTGGACATCCGTGTCTATTGGCATCTCGAGAGTCATTCTAGACATAGAATGCTAATGGTGACGAATTTCTTAGTGTTCATGTCATTACTTTGTGTCTTGACATGACGCAAAGTATTCGAACGGTTTCAATTTTCCACAAAAATTGGTGGCGACTCCACAAATGCAGGCTTGTTCAAACCTTTCACCGGCAATGCCTTTCAAATCGGTAACAGCCCATGATGTGCTTTGGTCCCCAAAAACAAGAGTTTCGTGGATGCAGTGTCGCCGCCTAAACCAGCACAATGCGCGGGTGCGCGCGGCGCGGGTGGTCTGGTCCACATTATACAAGTCATAACGAGGTAACACAATATTAACAGCAGCAACAATTGGTTACTCAATTCGTCACACCATAACATACATCAGTCACACGACTCATAACAATAGGCAACTCTCAGCCACTGACCTATCCTCTTGACTGCGATAATTTAAGTATAGAGTTAAAGTGATTAAAACAACGACTAAACCAACTAAGAAAGAAAGATACAACTCAAGCTATCCGATACTACTGACTTTACTCAAGGCGGCTACACGACTGTGTGACGATGTATGTTATGGCCTTGACTTCCATAACTTGTGTGTACTAACTATCCTCTTGTATCTCTTCCTAAGGGTTCCAAGTGGTCAAAGGGTCGGTCAACAAGTCCTTAGAAAGACGGGTATTACACATTCATAAATCGAACCCTAGACATTGTACTAACAATAAGCCGTGATACCGCCATTGTAACCGTCCTCCTTATTAACAAAGAAGCTAGTGCAATAGGGTATCGTCCCTTTCCCGCGGTCGTTTCCCACATTGGGTTTTCCGCGTCACCAGAGTTCTCGTGTCAATCTCTTATTCACATCCTTATTTATTTACGTATCAATCATACGCGCACAATAATCCTTTTCAATAACCATAAGACCACTTTGACCTAAATAACCTAATCCGGTAGAAAAATACCAGCATGATGCTCTTATCTTTTCAACAAGACTTATGAGACATAAATCAACTCAAGGCTTGTTAGACCATGCATATGTTGAATAGGGATACCCCGTTGTAGGTAGCGTAAGCTATAAATCAATTCGACACCGACACCCAAGTTACCCACAGAGTTGTAAGAAATAAATCAACTCGACTCCAACACAACCATGATCGTTCATATGACTTGTTAATGTAATTGTACCATGATTCCCCTATGCTCCCATAATACCCTAGTGCTTTTAATCAATTGTTTACACCCTTACTGTCATTTACTTGTTTTGCCTTTCAATTGTTTACTTTTTCATTGTTGTAGTTTACATTACATCTCAAACCCAAATCATGACGCATAGACATAGCTACTAGTGACTGATAAACCTTTAGACAAACGGTCCATTGGGATCCGACCTCTACTTACTCGCTTTGCTTGTTAGTGAGTCTATAAATATTGTTTGATTAAGTTTGCAACGAGCTCGAAGCACAAGTCAAACAGTAAAGTCAACGTGTCTGACCGAAAACGATAATTGGTACTCCCTCCTACCCATAACTAATGTCTCATTTGCCAATTTTATTTACCCACACAAATGTCCCATTTGACATATTTATGACTCTTCTACTCTTTGCTTTTTTCATTATTAACAACCCACAACTCACTCTTACCCATTACTTTTCATTATTTAACTCACCTTTTTCTTACCCTCAAACAATACTTTTCATTATTTAACTCTATTCCTTAATTCTCGTGCCCCTACCCAAATGGGACATTACTTATGGGTAGGAGGGAGTAGTTGTTAATAAATTTTACGGTTTTTTCCCATGGTACCCTCGAACTTTGGCAGATTACACATGGTACCCCTGATTTTAAGTTTCTACATATGGTACCACTGTGTTTACCTTTTTCTTTCCCAAAATACCCTTTCCCAAACTTCCGTCATCACTCTGTTACTCCTTTGACTAATGACCCTGTTTTTGTTATTTACTACACTAATGCCTCATCATCTAATACATTAATCATAATCATAATTTTATACAATAAATTAACTTTATATCTAAATTCCCAAAACCACCCATTATCACCATCTTCTTCAATTCATTCACCACCATATCAACCACCATTATCATCTTTGATTACCACTGCCCACACCAACAACCACCACCACCACCACCACCGCCAACAATAACACCAGCCGCCCTTACCCATCTATCCCTTATACATTGACGACAACATCACCAACAACTATGGAATCTCGTCATTTCCGTCATTCCGATCCCTGATTTATTTTGAGCGCATAAGTTTTACCCATAATATTCCTCAAAAATATCAAATGTTATTAACATTTCGAAAATGTCCCTGCAAATTCATAGATCTGGCATTTATAGATCATTTTTTACAAATTTACCAATAAAAAACAGAAAATAAGAAAGGGAATGTCGTAAATGGAGTTTATAGGGAAGGGGGCTTCGCCGGAAGTCGCTCGTCGGAGAAAGGAAGAGACGACGGAGAACATGGAAGAAATGATGTCGAGTATAGAGAAGCAAACACTGGCTAGTGCATCGCCGGCGTCTGGATGGTCGGCGAAGGTGTTGCCGTCTAAAGCTGATTGTCGGCGACTTGTACTGGTGGTGGATGCGTTGGGTTTGGTATGGGGAATTGTTGGCCGTGGTGGTGGTTGGTGTGGGTAGTGGTAATCGAAGATGATGATGGTGGCTAATATGGTGGTGGGTGAATTGAAGAAGATGGTGATAATGGATGGTTTTGGGAATTTAGGTATAAAATTTAAATTATTATTGTATAAAATTAGGATTAATGTATTAGATGAGGATTAGTGTGTTAAATAACAAAAAAAAGGGTTATTAGAAAAAGAACTAACGGAGTTATGACGGAATTTTGGAAAAGGGTATTTTAGGAAAGAAAAAGATAAACACGGGGGTACCATGTGTAGAAACTTAAAATGAGGGGTACCATGTGTAATCTGCCAAAGTTCGAGGATACCATGGAAAAAAACCGTAAATTTTATATATTTTTGGGCAAAAATATTAATATTAGGTGCCCGTGTGCAAAGTGACCTAAATATTAGGTAACTTTTGACATGAAAACCATCAAAACACTGGACATTTTCTCCCACCACATTTCTACCCTCCCTTTCCTTCTAAATCCCCGAGGTTGGCATTCGGTGGAACCTGTTAAGAAAAAAAAAAAAAAAAAAAC
The DNA here is from genome assembly GCA_018983105.1 of Silene uniflora. Taxonomy (NCBI): domain Eukaryota; kingdom Viridiplantae; phylum Streptophyta; class Magnoliopsida; order Caryophyllales; family Caryophyllaceae; genus Silene; species Silene uniflora. The sequence continues at coordinate 7,091 of JAGPOY010000375.1, read as the reverse complement.
ATAATTTATGGCCTTGACTCCCGCCATTGGGAATACCTTTACATCATCTATATCCGTAGAGTACAGATTTAACGTAGAAAATTATTGCAGTCTGGAGCTGTTTGACATCGAGTGACGATGTAAAACAGAGAGAAGAAGAAGAAGAAGAAGAATGATCCTTGGCAACGGCTAGGTGGGTGATGGCTGTCAACATAAGCCACACAGAAGAGATCAAAAGGGGTAGCAAGTAGCAACATTATTCATCACCTATGATCCAAAGGATACGAGCGTATGCTGCGAGAACATTGCTGCAATGCAATAAAAAATAAGAGCAACCACTTAGTTCAAGAATCAGAACCATATGCACAACATATGGATTCAACTTAATGTGTTCGTACGTCTTGTGCAAGAACTCTAAAAGGGCCACATTAGATATTTACCAGTCCTGTGGAGCGGCTTTGATTGCTCGTTCTAGATAATTCAAAGTCTGCCCTCGGTCATGATAGAGTTCCCATAATAATGTGGCAAACTGTGACAATAACTCGCCATTTTGTGGCTCAACCAGAACCGCACGCGAATAGTATTCTTTGGCACCTTCAAGATCTCCCTTTGACTGTTAAACATAATCACTCAAAAAATTTCAGTGTGATTAAAAAAAGAACAATTGATATCCATGAGTTACTTGTTGTTTTGCTCGTCATTTGTTATGACAACTTTGTAACCATTTTTTAGAAAATTCCTTTATTCATATCGTTAGCAGAATGAGATGATTCATGGTTCGCAAGAAACTAGAATTCATTGTCGTAGTCTCGTAGATATATTTTACTCAATTACTGGAAGGGCTCAGCACTAATGCTGAACCGATTTGGACTTTATTTTATCATGGTGCTTGATAGTGCCATAAATCTATCATCACATACTCTATAAATGTCTCCCAAATGCGATGTTACATACTCAAATTGAATAAGACAACCTTGACATAAATTGACTATGAATTTATAACTGGAGATTCACCTCATACAAGTACAGAGCATACTTCTTCAAGAAAGTGGGATGGGAAGGGTTGTCGTTGATCATCCTTTTGTAGTAGCTTTCCAGTTCATCAGTGTCGACATTAATTCCATCAGTTAAATGCAAGTGAGCAGATTTCTGTGGATTGTTCATTCAGAAGCCAGCAATTATGCGATTGTCAGCAGCCAATGCTACGAGCCTACGAATCAAGTAATAAAAATGTAGTGACAGGAATTTATACCTGAAACGTATCAGGAACAGCTGATAGATCTTCTCCATCATCTTCTGTTTCCCAAAGAAACTTCGCATACGCTGCCAAAACAATGCTAAACGATACAGTACAAAGTCAGTGTCATGGTGACCATTCGAGATGATACACAATTACACGCACAATCCTCAAGTATACAGTAGTTAAATTATAATATTATGTTCTTCGATTAGGTATGCTATTTCCTCCATAGTCCTATAGATAGCAATCCCTTTAACATGATTACGGTAATTACAAATATATAGCACAATAGCTTTTCATTTGAATATTACAGTAAGATACATGGAGTGAACCATAGGCA
>JAGPOY010000374.1:25351-49653 GCA_018983105.1 Silene uniflora | reverse complement strand
AAATTACAATATTCCACTCATAAATTTATATCTAATCATGTTCAACAACTTATTTTGCTCTTAGATAATGTTCAACTATTGGTATGCATGTTACATCTAACAATTATAGTTAATTAGCATTGCTTTAATTCATTAATCTATAAATAAATATATACAATATAATTTAAAGGTATCTAAAATGACAAATTTTAACGCAACATGACAAAACTATACAATAATACAAAAAGATAAAACTAAACACTTCCCTATGTCTCCTATCAAAAGTCACATTGAATTATCATGTGTCACATGTATATAGTTAAAGAAAATAAATATAAAATTTAAGTTGTACAATAAAAATGTAAATGTTAGTGATAACGCAAGAGATTATTATTATTAATTCACTTTACTAATTTAACACCTTTGAGATTTTATTTTGTAGATTTTTCATATTTAAGCTTCCACACTCAATTCAAGATTATTATGGTTCACCTAAAATCCTAATTGAATTAATCATTTCAAGTTAGTTTTTATTGTATTTGACTTTATAATAACTTTATGTAGCCACAATATATTCTATGAAATGTCTATGTAACATATTGTACATCCGTAAATATTTGTTACTTGTGTCATTCATACGATGCATAATTAATTTAGCTCATTTTTACCAATAATTGTTGGAAATTCTAAAGTTATACTCTTTTACTTTACTCTCTTTCTATTTTCCATAAATCTGATCGTGCAATGTATTCGGAAATAATTTGTTACACAAATATTTGATTTTTACTTATTTGATGTTGTAGGGTATTCTACATATTTTTAAAATATAACAGAGAAATTTAAATAATATAAAATCCATTGAAATTGATGGAAATAAAATTGTTGTAATATACGAGAAGTATATCCATTGTTAGGTACTGAAAATTTAGTACGTACTTGCAACACCTACACAAAAATTTTGAAATGTCACCTTGATCAACTTTTTATTGGTTAAATATGCAACTATTTGCATTTTGAAGTTGTCATGCGGGGCTCTAAAATCCTATCTATAATTAGAGATCTAAAAATACTAATTCATTCAATCAATCAATAAAGAGAAATTAAACAAATGCGTAAGTATGTGTTGGTTAAGAAACCAATCATATTTTCCATAAACTTTAAGCCGATTAAAAAAATAAATTATTAACGCTCCCGTGGTTAAACCACGGGCTCCAAAACTAGTTTTTCTTGATATATGAGTTTTTTTAGTGTGCCCTTGAAACATAAAATAAAAAGGAGATTTTTAATATAACACCCTTGTATTTTTTTCAGTTTCTACGTGGTCTCACTCGGTTCTTAAAAACATCACTAATATCTCTAAAATTTATAATTTATTCACAAAATAACCAAATTAATAAAAAATGAGTTTTCCAAAATAAAATTTATTTAAAATTAAGTAAATGAAATTTGTAATATTGTTTTGACAAATTATCACCAAAAAATTAATATAAAACGAATACACTAAACATTTAAAAATGGTGTATTAGAGCATGTTGCGTATGTTAAGATATTTTCATTAAATTTAAGGTCACTAGTGTTGTTTTGCAAAAGTACTAAAACTTTGAAGAGACGGTCTCTCACTAGGTTATTGAGATGCGCACTGAGTAGACCTTCGCGTATACGTGATAGCCTTGCACACCAGGTATACCAGGTAAGCCACCCGAGTATGACATTCGGGTGACATGCTCGAAGTTTATAAGACATGGATTGAAGCCAAGAATATTCCACAAGATTGGTCATGGGGAGGCTTGAACCCGAGTCTCCCTGAAATTTCACCCAACCGAAATGACATACTCGAAGTCTATAAGACATGAACTAAAGGTAACAATATTCCACAAAATTGCCATTAAGGAGGCTTAAACCCGGGTCAACAACTATTTTTATTAGTACCCCATTTTATTTGTAATCACTTTTGATTTATTTATCATATCACACTATTTTTTTCCTTTATTTTTCAGTGTTAGATGAGCAGCAAGCCTAGACCTGGCAAATCGGGTCAATGGGTGTTCGGGTCGGGCCAATTCGAGTCGGGTCATTTTGGGTTTCTAATATATTCAGGTTAGTTCGGGTCGGTTCGGGTTTACGGGTCTGTTTCTGGTTTGTTGGTCGGGTTGTTTCGGGTCAAGCGGATCGGGTCGTTTCGGGTCGGGCCATTTTCGGGTCAATGATTAAGAGAGAAAAATGCATTTCAAGTCTTTTGGGGTCAATTTATGTTATGTTTTGTCGGGTTATTTTCGGGTTGGGTCATTTCGGGTCGGGCCATTTTCGGGTCAATGATTAAGAGAGAAAAATGCATTTCAAGTCTTTTGGGGTCAATTTATGTTATGTTTAGTCGGTTTATTTTCGGGTTGGGTAGTTTCGGGTCGGGTCATTATGGGTCGGGTTGATACGGGTCTATGAAAGTTCGGGTCATTTCGGGTCGGGTCAGGTTAATTCGGGTTTCGAGTGTCATTCGGGTGCGGCAGTTCAGGTCAATTTCGGGTCTCGGGTCAGCCTTTTCGGGTCGGGTTGATTTTGCCAGTTCTACGCAAGTCGCAAGCCCATAAAAACCGTATATCGAAGGTGAAGATTCGAAACCGTATATCAAAATCACAATTGACATTCGGACCCAAACGGCCAAACCCAACCCTTCGCCATATTCCCCATTCCCAATTCCTCTTTCTTCTTCACAGCCGCTTAAACCTTCCTCTGCAAAAACCCCCTTCTTAAACCCTAGCTTTCTCTACCAAAAATCCTCAGTTTTCTCAATTTTACTCTGCAACAATGAAGGGAAGAACCCTAAAGAGAAAACCCACAAACCCCACCAACAAAAAAGGCAAAAAAACCCATGAAAAAAACCCCAAAAAGAGAAAAAACAGTGAAGAAAAAGATGAATTCTTTTTGAATGAAGAAGAGATTAAGAGTAGCAGTGATGAAGATGATGATATTGGTATCAATGGCGGTTTCAGTGACGATGACAAAAAGGGTAATAGCAGTAGTAGTGATGATGAAGAAGATGAGGAGAAGACGGAAACTGTTGAGCAAATAAAGAGGAGAATAACAAACGAAATGCTGGAAAAATATAGGAATGGGGAGAGAGAAGAGGAAGATGAGTCTGATGGGGTTGAAGATAGAGAAGAACTAGATGGAGCTAGGGATTCAATTGTTAAGAATCGTTTGTTGCAGCAACAGTTGGAAGATAGCGGTCGCGCTCGTCGTTTAATTGCTTCTAAGTTAGTATTGTTTGATTTGTTATTTGATGTTGGTTTTTTTTTGTTTGTTGGATTTGTTGTTTTCGCCTTTTCGGTGTTTTATTGGGCTGTGTTCAGTGGCGGAACCAGGATTTTTAGTTAGGGGACGAACTAGTAAAAGAATAGGATAAGTTAGATGCCCCTTTCCCTAATTTTATCCAATGTTTCAAATTTATGGTTGGCCGGGGCGAGTGCACCTGCTAGCCCCCTTAGTTCCATCACTGGTTGTGTTTGGTTTTTCAGAAGTTGGATGGGTTATTTATGTTAGAAGTTGGAAATTTTGAAGGGGGTGAGTGTAGTTGTATGCATTGTAAGGGATTTGAATTTTCAAGTTCGATTCTTTTGATGTTGCCTGCTGAAATTTGATATTTGTTACAGTTTTTGGCTTAGTTTTGCAGAAGTTTGATGGGTTATTAATTAATGCTGGCAGCTGAAATTTGAGTATTATCGAAAGAAGTTGAAATTTCTTAACTAAAAATTGTACCTGTGAATGCTGCAATCTGATAATTTGTTGGAGTAAATGGATGTTCTATTGATTTGTATTTTTTCTGAGGCTTAGTGAGCTATTGTGTTAGCTGCAATTTGAGTATTATTGAAAATTGAAAAATTCGGCTTTGCCTGCTATATACCAGCTTAATGTTAAAACGGGTCAAATATAACCCACATGGCATATATGACGAATCTTTTACTTTTTCCAATGCATTATGCTTTTGCCCTATTTATCCCACAGGGAATATTTGATCCATCCTAAGCCTAAGACGGATTGTTCCGTTTTAAACAAGAATTTGTGTATTACCTTAGGCTAATAATGCAATTGATTTCCCATTTGGCTTTTATTTTTTAAAAAATATTGATAATGGCAGTTGTTTTCTAATTCAAGATGGTAGATTTTTATTGTTGATCTGGCAAACGATTGGTCATTTAAAGAAAAGCTTACGTTATGTTTGCGTATTATAGAAGGTATCCCAATAATGTTGTTTTATTTTGGGTTGTTTTATTTATGATCAGGGTACAACAACCTAAAGCTGATGCAGAACCACGGTTACTATATAAGCATCGTCAATCTGTGACTGCTGTGGCGTTATCCGATGATGACTCAAGAGGGTTTTCAGCTTCAAAAGATGGTTGTGTTGTCCATTGGGATGTAGAAACTGGAAAGGCTGAAAAATATTTGTGGCCATCTGATGACGTCTTGAAGTCTCATGGTCTCAGGGACCCGCATGGTCTAGGAAAGAAGCATAGTAAGCAAGTGTTAGCGTTGGCTGCTAGTTCTGATGGCCGTTATTTAGCAACTGGTGGTGTGGATCGTCATATTCATTTGTGGGATACTCGTGCCAGGGAGCATATCAAGGTAGATTTTGGCTTTGTGTTGGTTGTCAAGTTGTGCGCATCTTGTCTTATACGAAGTCCATAAGCATGGTGAATGTTTTATAATTATACAGCCTATATAGGCTATGCTCACCTTTATATTTCTGTAAAATGTACTGGGCTGGATTATTTGATAAGATATTAGGTGATAGGTATATAAGATTTACGACTTCTATTTCGTGAGGTATTCCGTGTTACACACATGTTAAGTATTTCATTGTTGTATGGTTACATTATCATTCGCTTGGTAGTAGTTGTTATTTGACAAGCAAGTAGTCTTGGTTTTCATTTGCATATGCCTAACATTCATTATTAGTTTGACTATAAGCTTTTTTATTGACAACTAGATTACTTCTGAATATATGTGATTGATATGATCTACTCAATGTTGCTGCTTGTTGTGTCTTCTAGCTTCTGTGTTATTTATTGCAGCTTACTGAACACTTGACAGGCCTTTTCAGGTCACAAAAAACTTGTGTCATGCTTGGCATTTAGAGAAGGGACTTCAGAACTGTTTTCCGGATCCTATGATAGAGAACCTAAGATTTGGAATGCTGAAGATAGAACATACATTGGATCTTTACAAGGCCATCATGACGAGGTTTTATCCATCAGTTGCCTTAGAAAAGAACGAGCATTGACTGCAGGCAGGGATCGACAAATGTGTTACTATAAGGTAATTTGACCTGTTCTGTTTTTTGTTGTTGGTCAAAAGATTATTATAGCTCGTGCTTTCGCTGGTTAGGGCCTGCTACCGGCTTTTATATTGCACTGCATATTGGTGGGTGTTCTTTTATTCCGACATTTTCATTTTCTTTTTAGTTGTATTTTGATGTTGTGGCCAAAGCACATCACACGTTTTTATTTTGTGTGTTGTTTCTCCTAACTTCAGAATCTGGTATGAAAGTTTCAATTTTTTTTGTAATCGTATTAGGTTCCAGAAGAATCACATCTAGTCTTCCGTTCATCCGCTTCATCTCTTGAAAGCTGCTGTCTTGTGAGTAATGATGAATTCTTGTCTGGATCTGATGATGGTAGCATTCAGCTGTGGAGTGTATTGCGGAAAAAGCCTGTTTGTATCTTTAGAAACGCACATTCTCTAACTACTGCAAAGAAGATTGTAGATTTAGATGATGGAGTAATTTCAAATGGGCACCCTGGTAAATCTACTTCTTCAATCTCTTGTACGGACAGTTCGACTGGCTTATTGGCCTGTATATTTTTGCATATATAGACTGAGCTGAATTATTGTTTAGTACTGGGTTATCATTCTTTTGCTTATATCTGAAGGTTGAGTTCGTTTTAGCATCATAGTGGCTAAGGATAGTAGTGCTTTTAAGGTATTCCACCTTTGTTTTGACCAACCTTAGAATGCTTTCAGATATTGACAATGAGGGATCAGTGTCTCTTCTGTTTCTTTCTATTTCAAAAGGACGATATTTTTTGCCCACTAAAAAGCTTGTTTCTGGTTTTTGAGGAGTACTTGTTTACATGGCAGCTTAGATGGCATATTCCTGTAGATAGTGTCAGGGTGTTGGCTAAATTGGTCTGCTAGAAAGACCAGACTAATCTCATCTATGGGTGATAACAAGCCGAGCATGAGCTTGGCCTTGCTCGGCGCCTGTGAGCCAAAACTCGAGCTCAAACGGATCTCGAGCTTATCTGAGCTTGAAAAAATTGTGCTCATTATCAAGCTTCCGAGCTTTAATTCGAGCTCAAATCGAGCCTATATATGACTATTGCATTTTTTTTTATTTCGATATTTTCAATAACAAGGCTCAAAGGTTATTTATAAATATATTTGGCAAATTAATGAGAAATTTTGATATGTGTGATAAAAGATATAATCATGATAAAGTATTTATATAAAATCCGAGCAATATCTTATCTACTTACACAATTTCTAGCCGCTCGCGATCTTTTCGAGCCGAGGCACCGTTAGCTCGGCTTGACTCGTTCAGCTCTCAAATCTCGAGCCAAGTTCGCACGAGGCGACCTTTGACCGAGCGGAGCTCGAGTTGGTCATCAGTCATCACTGCTTAATCAGATTTGCTCATTAAATTTAATTGGTCATATACTCATATGTGTTGCTTATGTTATGTTTGAATTCGGCCTCGTAGTTTCTACCTCAAAAATGGATTTGTGGGTAGTATGCTGGAAGTTCTGTCATGGAGGGAGTGGTGCAGCTGTTACTGTATTACAGTGCCCGCAGCGGCGAATTTCTGTCATAAGTGTGTAAATGCAAGTAGTTTTGAGTTGATTTGTTTTTCTTTGGCGGTTCCTTCATTCCACTGTTCTTACTAGAGGAAGGACATGAATGGAGTTTATATTTTTTTTTTTTCTGGCAAGTATCAACCCAGTTAATGCTCCTTACATATTGAAGGACAGTCCTAATGTATTAGGCAATAGCATATGGAAGTGCTGGATATTTTGAATACTTAGCTTCCATATATTACTAGTTTAGTTACTTCATTGTAAGGAATTAGGCCTTATTTTCCACATTGTGGATGAGTAAGATGGGCTTTACCTTACTTGCAAAAAAAAAGAATGTATTGGCGAAGCTCAATGTTTACATCTTCTGAAGAGTATGAATAGTAGGCTCTATTTTTGTCTAATATTACTGGATATAGACATTATCCATTCCTCGCAGAGATACTGATGACTAGTACAGAGTACTTTCTATGGCTATGCTTGATTGTTTTTCGGACTTAGGAGTAGCAGCATGAGTTAAAATTTATTACTTTAGCTATTATTATTGACTTTTTAACTATTGTTGAAGCATTTTTCATCTTCTATCCTTGTAATTATCTACTGTCTGAAAGAAATTGTTTCGATATATGCAGAAGGTGAATTGAACGAAGTGCATAATCCAAGCTCAACTGCACGGTCGTGGGTTGGAGCTGTTTCTGTCTGTAGGAACAGTGACTTTGCTGCATCCGGTGCTGGCAATGGGTTTGTTCGTTTGTGGGCGATTGAAAGTGAGGCCAGGGGGATTCGGCCGCTGTTTAGCGTTCCTATGGTGAGTTTGGATTTCTTGTGCTATTTTTTTATCAGGTTGTCTTATATGAGATTGTTTCAAATGTGAGACTAACTCAAGTCATTATGTATTCATTTTCTCATAATAAGGTAGGTGGGTTGGTCTCGCATGTAACAAAATCTCATATAAGTTCATTGTGATATTATTCATAACAATTTTGATTCTTGTATGGCCTCAAATGTTAAGTGCTTGATCATTCAACTGTCTTTAAACTCTTTAAGTTACTGCTGTATGTCCTTAGTGGCAACGGTTACTGCTAAATAAAGTTGTTACATTTTTTTTTATTTTTATTTTTTTTACAAAATGCCAAGACATTGCCTATTTATCACGCAGGAATATTTTTTTACTAGACTTTTGGCTTTTAGCCTTTTAAGTTTTTTCATTAGTAACACCATTCCACACATTAACAATGCATGCTGTAAAATGTTTTTATCTCTTAATTTTCTCATTAAATGTCTGCACTGCACATATACATCTTGAACCATTGAGACGTTTATCAATGGAATTTTATTTGCAGAAATTTACAGCAGTTCTAGAAATAGCGGCAGCTGCATTTTGCTCACTTCTCTGCATCCTTTAGCTGCAATGACATCAGTTACTTACTATGTATATCAGTATATGGCTATATCATCAAGTATTCAAGTGGTTGTTCTGTATTTGAATCTGAACAGCAGTCATGATCTTGGACTGTTTTGACAAACATGATGACCAATGTGAAGTAGTATAAGTTTCATCTAGTTTTAAAAACGTAGTGTCTAAAGTTGCCACTCTTTGTGTTATCGACTCTTTTGTCGCCTTTTCCGCGAATATGCAAGTGCTTGCACATCCTTTCAAAAGAGATGAATAGGTTAATCATACTAAAGGAAATATGTCGAGGAATTAACGTCTTTTGGTGGGGATGTGTTGTATTCCGTGGGCGGAAAGGGATGTTAAAGATTTCCCCCAAAAATAAAATAAAGGAAAACTAAAAATGGTACCTCAGTTCTATGGCAAGCTATATTTTGTTCTTTGTTTAGTGGCTCCCGTATTTCTTTGGAGTGATTTTGTAGGCCATTTGACTTCTTTGTTGATCTGCTTATATGTTTTTTGTTAGTTCTTGCCCCTCTGGCTCCTCTTTTAGTTCTTCCCCCACATTTCATGTCATTTCCATTAGTTTGTTCAAAATTCTCCACACAAATAGTTTGATTTCTCTTCCATTATTTCGACATTCTGTTAGCATTGAATTACTTTGGTTCTATTTGCCTATATCCACTTGATTTGGCCGGCGGCTTTTGTTACCACAGCAATTGCTTTGGTTCTATATGCCTATTTTAGTGGCATAAATGTTGGCGATTTGTTCTTCTCCTCACAAAACTAGTTTGTATGCCAATTGTGATGACAGTTCTTTGATGTACCTCTAGTTTTCTCTTCCATTATTACGAGTAAATATTGTATGAGGCGGTCTCACGTGTGAGACTTTACCAATTTACCGAAACATCCATGGATTCTCCATTTATATTTATAGTTAATAGTTTGGTCTCACATCTAAGACCGTCTTGAAAGTGTGTATATTCATTTAAAGCTTTGTGATTCCCTGTTGATGATTATAATTCAGCTCTATTTTCTGCTCATACAGGTAGGATATGTGAACTCTTTGGCAATTGCTAAATCGGGAAGGTTTCTTGTTGCTGGGGTTGGCCAGGTGAGACCCATTTTTTTATAAATTTTTCATATTAATTGGTTTGAACTTCCATTGTTTTTCATTCGACCCATGTAGATTTATAGCTCTGTTCTTAAAATATATTGGGACTTGAGGTTAAATCTATATGAATGAGAAAAGACTGAATAGAGACGCTATGAAGTGCGTCGGGCTGCGCCTCAAGAGATCTTTTATTGGCAGAACTATTGTTTCTAAAATTCTTGTCGAAAAAGAATTAGTCTAGTTTGATGGCTGAATTTGACTTCATTTAGCCATCATGGTTGGTGTAAATTACAAAGTCATGGGTAATTCAAAAAGAGCGTTAATAGTTAAGCATAAAGAGTTCATGTGTTGCTCCTTTGAATAATATTGACCGAGGAAGTCGTTTAACTACATTTACATGGCGGTGTGTCGTTGTTGCAAGCCTTAAGTTATATTGACACTAGGAAGGCTTCTGGCTTGCTTGCATATGCTTTATTCTTGCTTGCATAAGCCTTGAGTTATATTTCACGTGTTGCTCCTTAAGTTATATTGGTCGGAAGCATTCTTAGGCTGCTGGCTCGCTTGCATACACATTGGGTATTATGTTACTTTGGATACTTGGATGGCTTCTATAGCAGTAAGCTTTGGGTTGGACGGTTTTATGCGTCCGACCAATTCGCAGACCATAAAACATGTTATCAGAGAAATACGGAGAAGTTATTGTATGGATGATGGAAAAAGGGAGGACGGCCCCATCCCATACGGCATCTGATTTAAATGACTTGGATGTATTTGTAGAACCGCATTAAGTCTTGTAACTGGTGTCCTTATCGTGTCATTCATTACAGGAACCGCGTCTTGGAAGGTGGGGTACTATCTCGGCAGCAAGAAATGGAGTCATGTTGCAGTCCTTCAACCTTTCACCATAGAAGATTTTCACAGAGCGTATTATGTTTTTGTAAAAGCTCCTCAGTTTTGACCGTTGTGATGCCAAAATCTATCTATACGATAACTTTGTTTACCTAATTTTTCCTCTTTTCTTCGTTGCTGCTTATTTCTGACGATCAATTCTTATATAGAGCAATTACTAATCGCCGTATTCTTCCATCTTTTTTATTTCCCATTTCAGTTTTAGTGCAACTTTTTTTGAGAATTTGTTCGGAAAACGTCATTTCAAGAGACATTACACGCAATTTTCATCAACTGTAGCGCTTAGTCAGTTGCTTGTAGTTGACAGATTTTATTAACACCATTAAATGAAACGGTAAATATTTGGATATCCCAAAATCTCACTGAAGACACACCATATCTGTCACAAATGAAGACGGATACCATTTCCTCTCACAAAATACCCATGAGATGTGAGTGGGGGAGCACATGGGGGGTGTCCACCTTGCCCTCACAAAATACCCGTTGCAAGATCCGACCCGTCACAAGCAAGACTCTTTGTTTGGATATTGCGTTCTCAATGCTTAAAAATAGGATCCGTCTTGGGGAGCGAAGAAGACGACAATTATACGAGAGTAGATCAATTGTTGTCAAAATTTGCTGGCTTGTTAAGATTAATTTTGCATCAATTTTCTATGATGTGAAATGTGAATAATTAGTTTCTCGCAAGTTCGAAGTATTATTGGTTGATATCGTTACTGCCAGTTAATTGCAAAGTACACACTGCCAGTTCATGTGTCTTTAAAGCCAGTGGCCTAGTACTCATATTCTTCACAAAGTCCACTAGTCCCAGTGGTGGATTTAGGGGATTAGCAGGGACGAAAATGAAAATGTCGCAAGTTTTAGTTAAACTTTTCGATTTTTTTTCGAATTTATCTTATGGCATACTTGTTCATCCCTATTGAAATTTTTCACCCCCATAACCTCAAATTTTGGCTCCGCTACCGAGTTCTGGTCCTCTTCCATACGTGTACATATAGTTAGAGGTCAAATAATTGACGTAGTATTTTATTCCGTAAGTGTAAATATTTTCTTTTGTTAATGGTGCTATCCTATTTTAGAGTAAAACTATTGTGGAGGAGTTCTCGCTACTCTTTATACAAAGCAAACAATATGTTCATTTGCTAGAAGGACTATAAATTGGAAAATCATGTTTGTACAAATTGTCTCTTAAAAATTTCATCATAGATGATTTTGAGGTTTATTTAAGTCAACTGGTGTAATGTAGGAGTTTATATTTTGTAAAATATGTTCGATTTTAACTATTGCGAATGGCAGATCTGAAGTTTTTGTGTTCATCAAATAGTTATCTTCAATACAACAAAGTAAATATTTCCATTATTGACAAAACTCTTTAGTCATCAACACTTAAGAAATGATTTTCTACATGGTACCCTCGTCATTTTTTTTATTTCTACGTGGCACCCTATTATTTTTTTGATTTCTACGTGGTACCCTTATATTTTAAAAAACCAGTGGTACCTCTGAATTTTATAAATTGTTCATAAAATACCCAAACTAATAAAATTTGAATTTTACAACGATTAAAATTAGTAAAGAAAATACATCTAAGATTGAGTAAACGGAATGTGTGATAAGAAAGATTGAGTAAACGGAATGTGTGATAAGAGTTTGACAAATTTTTGCCAAAAATCAATCGAAAGTGCAAAAACGAGACAATTAAGAAAGAGAATTACTGTATTTTGGTTATTTTAATAAGTTTTTATTAAAATTAGGGGTACCACTGATGTTTTCCAAAGACACTTCTATCTCCGCCTTCAATACAAATTCTCATATATTTAAAGATTTCGATAACATACTTTTTTCTCAAAAAAAAAAATGATTAAATATCCCCTCTTTTACATAGGAATTTGAGAATATCCTCGGACTCGTATACGATCACAAATCACAATACCATAAGTATAAACATAATCCACAAAAACGTCTTGTATAGAAATTGCTTTTTCCATAAACCTTTTCCAAAAATAATACACATTTATTTTTCCAAAAATACACCATTTTATTTTTCCACCTATCCATAATTTTTTACATAAAAATAAAGAACTAGACCCTAATCTTTAATTAATTAATTAAATTCTAAAATCTCTAAAATATAGAAAGGCATATCTAATCACAACGGCTACAAAATCCAAACCCACATTGAATTCCGTCACCCAAACCAACCCATCTTTTTAATCTCCACTCAATTTTTAAATAAAAATATAAGGGAAAATATAACAAATAAAAATATAAATTAATCCATCTTTTATTTCTTTCTCCCTCTCTTTCCCCCCAGAAAAAAAAAAAATCACAAACCCTAATTTCCCAATTCCCGCCGCCTTCCATCAAATCAATCCCCTTTTTCTCTCTCCTCACGAATTCATGGCTTCGCCGGCATACGACGGAACTAACGGTGGCGTCGGAGGTAAGTTCCGGCGAAAGCCCTTTCGGAAAACTCATACGACGCCGTATGATCGTCCTCCAACCGCGATACGACAAACTCAAAGCATTGCGAATAATGGTAACAATGGTTGGTTGGCGAAGATTGTAGATCCTGCTTCCAGGATGATTACTGCTGGTGCTCGTAAGTTTTTTTCGTCGGTTTTTCAGAAACGTATTCTTGCTCCACCGTCTCCGCCGCCGCAACAACCACCGTCTCCACCTGGTGATTTTTTCTTTTCTTTTTTGTTTTAATTTTGGAAGTAATTGATTAGTTATGTTTCTTTTTTGATGTATTTAGGGCTTCGAATGATGATTCATGTCAGCCGAATTAGGAATTAGGTCTTTCTTGATGATGTGTGGAAGAAATTGGTTGATTGTATGGGCGTATTGTTTGAGATTTTGTCGTAGTTGGGTGAGTGGAGAATTAGTGACAATCCATGGAATTTTATTTTAGGCAATTGGTTTATCAAGGGTTAAATTGCGAGTGTAAATTCGGTATGCTAATGCTGTCGAGCAATATTCGAGTAATTTTGCTATGGTAATTGGGGGGTGGGGGTGGGATGGGGGCTTGTTAGGTTTGAACAATGATGGAATTAGGTCCAAGTGATTTTATTTTACGCAATTGCTATTTGGGATTAATTTTGACTATAGGTTCGATATCCTAGTGTTATCGAGCAATATTCAAGTAATTTTACCGTGGTAATTTGGGAGGTAGGTGGGTGGGTGTACTAGGTGTATCCAATGGCGAAATTGGGGCCAAGTGAAATGGTGACTTGGTTTATTTCCGCGCGGTTGAGTTGTAATTTGTTGATGTATATAAGCCTCGGTGTTCATGTACTTGATCTTTTTCATGGCTTAGTAGTTACTTGTGGTGGGTTGAGATTTGACCTTTTATTTTTTGATTTACTCTGATACTCCTTGTTTGGTGAGATTCCGATATAATGAACTGTGCTTGTTTTGTTAATAGGTTTACTATGTTATACTACGTTACTATGTATTAGTTAGGCAATCAAGGAGTGGCAATTGTACGTGCCACAGAGTTACACATTCATCTCCATGATAGTTTATAGGTGTTACTAGTTTATAGGTTGACACTCTGAAATAGGTCCAACTTATCTATAATTTCTTACCAGTGAGAAAAGTGAAACTAATGGCTTTCTGATCCCAATCTTCCTCAAAGAATTAGGGCATGAATGTCGACAACATCTTTATTAGCCTCTGATGCAATTGCTCAGCTTTTATACTTGCGTACTCTTTCTTTTTCTGGTTTAGGTTGTGCTTTCATAAAACTGTACTTGTTATTCCGGCAGATGGATTGATGTTTTCAATTTGTTATTGTTTCTTTAATTTAATTGTTCTAATTATTATTACTTAATATATTGATTTATGTGAGATGTTTGACATACTCGGGTTGTGGTCAATTTGTTACTGCTAATGTGTGACAGCTTTATCCGATACAATTTTCATAGATTCATAGTAGTGTTCTATCAAGTCCTGATCCCTTCTTAAAGCTTTGATCATGCTTATAGAACTTTCTTTGTGAAACCTAATTAATTTTTATGGGCTTTCAGTCATGGATGTAGACGAAGGTAACACGATAGAACACGTGCAGCTGGAAACGACCACAAATGTAAGTCACATTATTTTTCTCATTCTGTAAGTGTTCTCCTTGATTCTATCTATCTTTTTTAAAAAGAAAGTGGTTTTAGTATTAATTTACCATCTGGGCCCATTTCTTTATTACCGTAGTTCTAAGCTGGAGTGTTAGGATTCGGATTCCCACGAGTTTCTAATAACGCTCATAATGGTTTGATCCGTTTGTGATTAGTTTTTCCCATTTTCCTATGCAGCTTTGATACCCATTAGGTATAAGATTTCCACAGCTTGATTTAACTGTTGGTTAATGCATGTTGCGCAGGTTGTTGCTTCTGATACTAGGGTACCAGCTGGTTGTGGAGGTCTTGATGGTAGTATGCCGCCTTCTGACAGTAATGGAGTTGCTGAACTGGAGGATATACTGAAGCAGAAGACATTTAGCAGGCAAGTGAAGTTTGATATAATGCAAGCTGTGCATCTCACAGAAGTTGGCAGTGTTTTCACATCATCACATTTAGCTTGTGTTACTTTTAATTTTAGTATAAAGCTAACCAATAAGAGCGATAAATGAGTTATGCTAGTATGTGAAGTGCAGCTTGGGTAATGCATTATCTAATGGCATACTCACAGCTTTGGGGTTGATGTCCCACTAAAAAGGCTTTAATTCCATTAACCCTCCCCCGTGAATCATTACGGCCAACAGGTGGTGATTTGTGGTTCTTTTCCAATTGTCTTCTCTGTCTTTAAAAGAGCGGTCCTTTCTTTCTTTCTTTCTTTCTTTCTTTCTTTCTTTCTTTCTTTCGTTCTTTCTTCCTTCCTTCTTTTGAAACTCAGTTTGTCTGGCCTGTTATTTGGGTGTGGAACATTCCTTTTTGTCTGTAGCACAAAAAGTATTGGTGTGTAAGCACACCTCATTGTATGTAGGTATAAGCATACCTGGACATTTTTATTTCATCAGTGAAATTAGTCTTCAAATATCTGAAGGGATATCTTACAGTGTATCTGAAGATAAAATACTGTTGAATAATTAAAGTCGCTTATGTTTATTTCTTTGATTAATGTGTGCAACCTTGTATGAATCGAGGGAAAGTTATTTTACTAAATTTTGTGGGATATGTGAAGTAAATGATGCATGAAGGAATATCGCTTGGCACAGAGTAGATGCTGCCAAGCTTTGATTTGTGTCTTATTGTCGTGGGCATCATGGTGTTCATAGATGCTGTTGTAGCTAAGACTAGCAATCTAGCATCTTACCCATCTTAAATGTCAATTTAGAAATGGTCCGGAAATTTGACAACTCAGAAAAGTTTTAAGTACTTGAGAACAAGTTAAAAAAGTCTAGGCAAGTAAGATTTTGGATAAATAAGAACAGGTCATTGTGTATATTTAGTATTGTCTTCAGACATTTGCATAGTTGTGAAAGCTGGGTTTATCATGAAATGAGGTATGGACTCTGATTGCACTCTGGACTCTTGATCTTTTCCAGGTCTCAAATAGATCATTTAACTGCTTTACTGCTTTCAAGAACTACTGAGAATTCAAATGGCGCTGAGAAGGAAAGGTCTGAACCAAAGTTTTCAGACGTGCATGCTATTCATGCTAGACGTGACAGTCTGTCGAATCTCTGCGGTCTTGATAATCAAATTGTGTATGGACAATCTGCAGACTTCTCAACTCCTGTAGTGAGATCAAAAGTATGACTCACTTTTCATTTATTTTTCTTTTTGAAATACAATACTGCCTCTCATTCGGATGGACTAACCATTTTTTCGTTTTGGGGGTGATTAAAAACTTATTTATTCCCCTTTGGATTTACCTTTTTATTATTAAAACCACAACCATGTGTTCTACTCCGCAGTTATACTTTTGTTTCCGTTATTGTTTTCAGTCTTCTGATCTTTCTTTGTTATCTCAATCTCGTGCCCCACATGGACTTGTGTCTACATTTTGCTTAAATGATTTTTTTTAATAATTTTATTTTCACGCCTTTAAATATTTCTGAATCATAGAGGAGTTTATCATGTCTTTTGATTGTCTGATATTGTCTTTCTATATGCTATCCGGTCCATTGGCTCCGACTCTGAAAATTCTTTCAAAATTTAGATGCTTCCAGATGATGTTGCTTCACCTGCTGAAATTGCCAAAATGTACATGGGTAGTAGGTCAACAAAAGTGTCTCCCTCGGTGTTACGCTTGCAGAATCAATTTCCAAAGGAGGACTTTTCTCCTTGTTCCAATCCATTGTCCAAGCCATTAGTACCAGTCACTTCTCTTACCCAAAAATCTGTCATTGATATTGGAACTTCTAGCAAAGGGTTGATGACTCCGAGATTTCGAGGTAGATCTGCAATATACAGCATGGCCCGTACACCATATTCTAGGGTTCAACCAGTTACAAATTTCAAGGTATGTCAGTGGATTCCTTCTTTGTGGTAAGTAGCTGCATTTATTGTTCTTTGAAATGATGTTAAAATTATTATTATTGATTGATTGATTTTGCAGGCTGCTGAAACTAATTATAGTACTGGTGGTGGTTCATCCTATCTTGAGCATACTGAAAATACTCCGTCTAAGAAACAGGTGAGTTCTGAGAGTTTTTTCAATTTCCTGCTTGTCTATTTAAAATTTGCTCTGTGCTCATCACCTTAGTTTGTTTGTAGGTTCTTAAGCGCAGGAGTTCTGTCCTAGAGAATGATATTGGTTCTGTTGGTCCCATACGGAGGATTCGCCAAAAACCTAATCTCCTCCACCCTAAAACTTTGTCTCTGCCCCCATCCGGTGGCCGTCAATTAATACATGTATCGGGAGTCCTTTCAGATGTTGCTGAAGTTCCCTCGTCGAAGGAGCGAACTTATGAGGATCGTTCTTTCTCAAAAGTGCTTGGAGAGAATAGCTTGCCTAGCTCAAGTAGTGGATATGTTCCATCACAATCGGTTGAGATGGCTCAGAAGATTTTTGAGCAACTTGACAAATTCAGCCCTAAGAAGAAGGTTGACTTCTCAGTTGGAAAATCACCTATGAAGACACCTGACATGGAGGGTCCAGATTCATTGAAGCCTTTGCAGAGCAGTCAAGAGATTAAGAAATTTACGTCATTGAACTCTGTTCATGCACCCAACCATCAACTTCAGACATCATCTGTTATGGAAGAGTTTAATGCAAAGAAGTTTGTGACTACTTCAGCTAGTCTTGGTCCTCAAGGTTGTCTCGAGAGTAAGAAAGCTGACTCATATTTACCAAGTACGAGTAAGGTTGCTGAGCCCCAAAAGCAACGATCATTCCAGATGAGTGCCCCTGAGGTAAAGAAATTTGCTAGAGTATTTTGTGTTTGTCCTCGTCCAATCTAAACTGTGTGGAAATTTTAATATATAGTTCCACAAGCTGTTATTGCACTATCGCTTTGGACCATGAAATCGACTTAATCTTGTGGTATTAAATTATATTTTGGTATGGGACATGTTCCCAAAACGCTTTCTTTAACACTATAAAGATGTCGTTGCTTACTAGCATAAGAACCCTTGCTTAGATCAACACCGTGTTTGATTTAGTAAATTACTTATAGTTTTAACATGTTTGGTGTGCATTTTGTGCTTTGAGTGCATGGAAGTTGAGTGCTTTTATTATAAGATGCTTAGAGGAACTATTCAATATCATATCTGATCGATGCTTGTTTGAGAATCTCTTGATATCCTCATTTTAATTTAGATAGCATATTGCGGAGTATTATATTGGCTTGCAAACATGTTTTTGAAGGGGTTCTCTGCTTCTGTTGTTTACGGCTTTAAGCAGAAATGAGCCATGATTCGAAGTTGATTTTTAAAACAATTTGTGCATATTGTTAGTGATATTGCTACTAAGTAACTGATTTGTGCCCCCTTTTGTTCTTTTGAAGGATTATCTGGATATGGATGATGATACACCTTCAAATGAGGTAGCTTTGGCCACTCCACTAGCTGAAGTTAAACGACATGCTGAATCATCTGCAAAGTCAGTTGCCGTCCCTGATATCGTTCAGCAGGATCAAACAATTGCACTGGAGAAACCTTCAGCAATGAAGACAACTGAACAACTGAGGAAAAACGTCCAGGAGTCTTTAGCAAATGGCTCTTCAGCTTTGGAAACAACTGCCAGCTTTCCCTCCTCTGTGGTATCATTATCTTCACCGGCAAGTAATTTGGCTGCGGCAGATGCTACCACTGCTCCTCAGCCAATACTGAAATTTGATGGGGTTGCTCAACAAAATGAAATAAACGATATTTCCAAATCCTCCAGCATCAAGTCTGACAATTTGCCTCCAATTGTTTGGTCTTCACAGCCTGCAGCGAAAGATACTAAATTGGAAACTCCAATCAGGTATATGATTCCTTCTCTTGCTATTTTTTGGAGTGTCGTTCTTTCTTTTGTCTATCAGCATTTTTCTAGCTATCTGAATGTTCTTCAAACATGCACTCCTTCCTTATGTGGCTGATTTGGATGTCAGTATGAGGGTACATGTAGCTATTTAGCCTATGAATATGAGAATATGATTTTCATTAAAGCAACATCTTATTAGCATGGTTATCGCTATCTGAGTAGTATGGCGAAGGTTTTTGGAACTCTTTTAAATCTGTTGTGTGAGAAGCAATAATATGAAATGGCACATTAAATTGGTACACTTATGTTGCGTTGTAGTAGTTGGTTGACGCAATTTTTGTAATGGGTCATGGACTCATGGATCATTGTGCCAGCTTGATGTCTTTTCACATGTACATTAACCCCTTACCATTCCACTGGCTGGGGCCCTTGATGAACCTAATTATTTTGATATTTCTCCTTTCCGGTGAATCCTAACATTGCTTTTTTAAATATTACCTTTGCAAACAGAGTTGAACCTGAAGTAAATGGTCCAGATAAAACTGATATTAAGAGTACACCAGTGTTTGGTAACTCATTTATTAAGTCTGGAGATCCCGCTTCTTTCGAAGCTTTATCTAATGGATCAAAGCTCAATGATGCACCTCCTGTCAACGGAGAATATAGTACTTTACCTGCAAAAAGCGGTGCATCAGTTCCAGATTCTTTTATAGGCAGCTCAAGTAATCCGAGTCTTATGTTTTCTAATGGCGGTGTTCAACCAACTTTTACCTCCTCTACTTCTAGTGCTTTACCTTCCAGCACTAATAATAAATCTGGTACCGTGACGGCTCCAGTGTTTAGATTTGCAGCTGGATTTTCATCGTCATCATTGACATCGTCAAATCCCGCTTCAGACACAACTGATAAATCAGGTGCCAAATCAAATGTTACTGGCCTCAGCAACACGACTGGCAATCTTTTCGATGCAAAACCTATTGCTTTTGGGTCTACAACCACGACTTTAGGAAGTGGTGATGTACAGTCTGCGGGTCCTGCTCCTACTGCTATCAATAACATAACATTTCCATTTCAAACAAGTACTACTCAGATTTCATCCTTGTCTCCGAGCTCCTCAGTCTCAGTTCCTGCCTCGACTGGTGCACCAGGCTTTCCTGGCCAATCTGCTACATCTGTCTCAGTTCCTGCCTCGACTTCAGCTGTGAGTTTTTCTGGTCAGTCTGCCACGTCACCGCCAACTTTTGTATTTGGTTCAAGTGGGTCCACTGGTCCAGATTCTGGTTCTGGTTCAATTTTTGGGTTCAGTTCGGGGCCAGGTTCTGCTTCAAGTGCTTTGGGCAACTCTTTCACTAGTTCGTCTCTTCCCACAAGCAGCCCTACAACTAGCATATTTGGTGGCACTTCTCAGTCTCCTAAACCAGCCCCAACAATTGCACCTTCTCCTACTTTGTCACCATTTTCATTTGGACCCGGGTCTTCTGGAGCTGCAACCAGTACTTCTGTGTTTGGAGCCGCTTCCAGTACTGGGTTTGGAGCCACTTCAAGTACTGTGTTTGGAGCCACTTCCACTCCTTCTGTATTTGGAGCCACCTCCACTGCCTCTGTATTTGGAGCCACCACCTCGGCACCAGCAAGTAACAACTTACCGTTTGTTTTTGGAGGTAACTCGGGCTTGGCTGCTTCAACACCTGCAACAGAGAATTCTCCCTTCCAAACTCAGCCAGCTTTTGGTAATTCAGGCAGCCAGCCATTTACGTTTGCGTCAACTCCCTCCACAAATAATGAGCAAATGACCATGGAAGACACCATGGCTGAGGATTCATCGCAGCCTTCAACTCCGCCACCACCTGTTTTCGGAGCGCCTGTCTCAGGTCCTTCTAGTGGCTTTGCTTTTAATGCTACACAAGCTGCTGTAAGTCCATTTCAGTTTAACACCCAGCCGAGTCAAGTTACTCCAAGTTCTTTTCAACCTTCTGGTAGCTTGGATTTTAATGGTGGGGGTAGTTTTTCGTTGGGGGCTACTAATACTAGCGATAAATCTCAACGCAAAATCGTCCGAGTCAAAAAGGTTGGAAAAAGAAGGTGAGGTAAACATTATGTCTTCTGTATCCAGATCGTGCACAGTTATTGCTTGTTGCGTCATGGATATTTGTGGTGGCTACTAGCTATTCCTGGAAGGGCAAGGAATTTCTTACATGTTTCTACATACAGTTGGTACTGCCGGAGTTGCCCAAGCAGGTCCGAAATTCACAATTTTGAATTCGTTTGTATCATGTCTCAGTGGTTAAATTTGTGTTGTAATAATTATTCAGTTCAGTTGTTTGTCAAAAAGACGGTAACAGTATTGTGTCTTGTGTACTAGAAAGGTCGTGTAGTTTGTACAATAACCATAGTGCTGAGGAGTCGTCGAATTTTGTTTATAATAAGCTGTTAGTATGTCTGGAGCCCCTCATTATTGAATCCTTTTGTTTTCGTTAGAACAAGAAGATTACCAAATGCAAATCCTTGCGCATTCATGCCCTACTTATAAACTCGTAATTCTTTTCAAGCCGTAATTCTCGGAAAGTATCGATTTGAAAAAACAAATCGTCACTTTTTGAGCTCGTAAACACGAGTTGTGACCTCTTATTAAAGTTTTCCGATTAATCCGTATTTTTCCAAATTTTTCAGTTAACGTTGAGCGTCACAAAGTGGGAGAAATTCTTCCGTCCTCCCGGAGGATGTCCTCCTTACACAAGGACGACCAAAATGTAAATTAAATATTGTATCCTCCTGATCATGTGTGTAGGGAGGACGTCTTTCCGGAGGACGGAAGAATTTCTCCACGAAGTAGACCTTTATTTTTCTTTCCTTTTACTGTAAAAATGCGCTCTAAGGTATGGTAGCTTTCATCTCATGACTCACATTAGAAAGTACAAACTTAGGGCGAGAGGAATGGCTTTAAAACCATCTATGCCCTTCGCTGAAGTTACGACTCGCCGACGAGCGTGTGAGCTGCCTTTAATACATTTTCTCTAAAAATGCAAAAAATGACAAATAGAAAATTGAGCGAGTTCTTAAATTAGATATACTTGACCAAATAACGACTTTTCTTTACCTGTCTTAAAGGTAAATAAATGATTGAGATGGAATAAGTATTAAACAGAGGTGAAAATGGATTTCCGGAGAAGAAGCGAAAAACCACAATTGAATAATAACATAGTGAGTATAAACATTGAATGAATGAATATTTCGTGGTTGCGACAACACAAGGAACAGGGGCCAAGACAGACACCTAAAAACACACACCAGGGGCCACAAACACTCCAACAATCCCGATTCACTAAATCGACACCTCCCAGGACCACCGCCAGACAAACAAAACGATCAAAAACCAACCCAAACAGACACAAAAGGGAAAAGGGTCCGTCTGGGTTTGCTTATGGTCACTACTGGTGATTAGGTTGGGTTGGCGGTTTGCTCGTTTGGTCTGCCCTGGAAGTTGGATGCAGCGATGTTTACTGTGGTCTCGACTGGTGCGGGTCAGTGATTGAGTTGGTGTCTTGTGGTGGGGAGTTCGGGTTGGTGTAAGATGGGTTGGATAAGGCGTTGGATTGGTTGGCTTCGGTGGTCTTGTCTTATTAATTATGTTATTGCGTATTGCTGTATTTCTGTGTCTAATAAAAACCTCCCTTGGGTTAGGGGTGTTGATATCGTCCTAATTTAGGACGATTTAGCCCCGTCTTACTAACTTATTCCAACTCGATTTTGTGTGCTTAATTGATTAAAAAGCTCATTTAATTACTAATTTATAATAATTAGTCGTCTTAATTAAAATTAATAATTAATTGCATTTTTATATAATATTAGAATTATTAATATTTTATTGATATTTTGTGTAGGCGAGACAGGAAGGCCATGTGAAATTGCGAAGCGGGAGCGTAACAAGGAATTTTGGAGGTGGAAAATAAACTAAGGAGCAGCTGCTAGCGTGAGACCGTCTTTGCTGAGCTTTTACTAACACCTCCGGCTACCGTGGCGACCACCAATCACCTCCACTGACCTCCCCCTACATCCAACATCGCATTCAAGCCACCCATTACCACCATGTACCACCACGACAGCCACCACGACCTCCTCTTTACCCCCTGTCCATAAGCATACAAAAACAACCATTTCATACAACCATCTTACAACCACCATTTCAGCCACCATATCAGCCTACCACGACCGCCAATTACATCCCCCTACTTCAACCTCCATAACCATACCACACACGCCTACAGAAAACCACCATGGTGGCAGCCACGACACGGTTTTACACCCCGCGCGCTAATACTCTGTTTCGCATCTCCTCTGCTCCATTTCAACTCCGTGGCTCGACTCGACATCAACACCATCTCAACCACCATTACCGCCCAGAACCGAGCTCCCATCACCTTCAACCAAATTGAGTCGCCATAAAAGCATCATCAATATTGAACTCGGAAATCGAAATCGAGTTAGTTTGTGACGAAGTGTATCCCCAGCCGGGTACCCGGCCGCCGTCCTCCACCTCGGCTCTGAACACATGTGTATTTTCATCCAAATTTGATATGCCTCGGCGCCGATGCCTCCATCGGCCGCCGGTGGGTTGGCTCCGCACCCCTGCCGCGTCCTGTTTTCATCTAATTGGCTTGTTTTGTTTTGTTTTGGTTTTCATCGGGTGAATAGTGTGGTAGTTTAGAGCAGGGGCGAGTCCAGGATTTTGATTTCGGTGTAGCAAAATATATACTCAAAGTAAAGTGTGTACATAATTAGGGTGAAAGCAGTAAATATTGGTGTAGCAAATCACGAAATTCTAACCAAAATTTTCGACTTTGGTGTAGCGGCCGCTACGCCAAACTCCTTAGTGGCCTCGCCCCTGGTTTAGAGGATTAGTGTTATTATTATTATTATTATTATTATTATTATTATTATTATTATTATTATTAGAGTATTATAACTAATTAGTTTAATTTAATTAGCTTTGTAATTAGATGAGGCTATATATTGCTCATCCCTCACTTACATTCACAACAAACCTTACCTTAGATTAGAATTAGACTAGAAAATTAGCTAGTCTTTCATTTTGCTCTCAATAACCCTAAAATATTTCCCTTTCAATATTTACTCTCTTTAATTAATAAAAGTTGTAATCTTTCTTCATTATTAGTTTAATTAGTATCTAGTTTATTCAAGTTCGACATTTATCAATCAATAGTTTACATTTGGTTATTGGGTTGTAATTTGAAGACTTGAAGAGATTCATCTTCCTTTCATCAACCCAAGTTTGCATCTTTAATTAGTGTTGGTATAATCCTTCTTCTAATCTTAGTTTATTTCATTTATTTATATGTTATTGTTACTTAATTATTTGTCTTTACAATATGCCTTGTCTTGCTTGTTTCTGGCTAAAGTTTCCATCTTTTATGTTCCTTATTACAATTATGTTTGAGTAGTGTATTACTAGGGTGGAGGGTAATCTTGTGTAGTTAATATGGGTAGATTATTGACTTGAACAAACAAGTATTATATGGGTAATTTCTCTTCTAATTGTCATGCATACAAAGTGTTTGTGGAAATGTCTCAATGAGAATTCGAGTCAATTCCATTATCGTATAACTTGTTGGGCGAGAGCTTGACTTGTAAT
>JAGPOY010000373.1:38075-51451 GCA_018983105.1 Silene uniflora | reverse complement strand
TCTCATATGCATTGTGATATAAATCATATAGTTAGTAGCATTCATTCATGCATAGTCACTAATGACCGAACCTCATTTCTCCAACACTAGAAATAGTGTTTAAAGCGGTTTGGGGAGGTTTGATCATAGGTGACCCAAGCTAATTCAAATTAGCTTTCTTTCTAATGGATAACATGCATCACTTAGTGTAGATTGCATTCACTTGTGATATATGTCATGTAGACTTGCATTTAATTAGAGAAATATGTAGACTTGCATTCATATCATGCATTGCATTTGTATTTCAATTTCATAAAATCAAAAACCCAAAAATATGTTTTTACTTTTCAATTATTCAAAAAATCCAAAAACATGTATTTTCATTTCAATATTATAAAAATACAAAAATATGTTCTTTATTTTTCAATAAAACTTTATTACAAAAATCCAAAAATATGTCTTTCTTTTTCATTCCCGACTCCTACCTTGTACCTTGAGGACAATGTCCGAAATAAAGTGGGGAATGAGAATTTATATTCCAAAATCCATAAAAATCTGAAAAATTTCGAAAAATCTCAAAAACATGTTTCATTTCATAAAAATAAAATATCAAAAAAATCGAAAAATATGAAAAAAATCAAAAACATGTTCTTTCATTTAGTAGTGTAGAATTGTATACTTGTGTGCTTTCGTACTCTTCTCACATAGGTACGACACCTCATTCGAGGCATAAACAAGGGAAATGAAGACCGCTTGGTATGATCGTTCTAACCTTATTCCCTTCCATTCTTTTCATTGTTCATGTGAGGAGGATGGGCTTATATGTCAAGGAGGATGTGGTATATTTTGTTGTTGCGGTTTGGTGCCTATGTGTTGTTAGGAGTTTGCATTGGCTTGCATATCATATTAGTTAGTTGCATTCACGTACATTGTATAATATTAGGTTGCATCCATGCACATTTATTGCTTTCAAAATATTTTTGTATAGAGTCTATAGTGGGAACAAATGCCTTCGATGACGTTAATTTATTTTGACTGTGTCTCTTCCCTCTTGGTAGCTCGCGTCTAGTGATGACTTTGTTAGGATGTTTACACCCCGGGAAGACATGCTTAACACCTTAAGCTTTGACCACCTTGTGATACTCTTTGGACGAGACTATACCTAGGACCGACATGTACCTACTCATAATGTGAGGATATAGCCTCCTTATGACCGGCCCATCAAACTTGTACCGTCTAGGATTGTGTGATTAGTTCTCCTTGCGTGGTATGTTATGTCAAAACGCATAAGTGTGGCGCTTGTTCCTTGATACCGTAAGAAATGTTTGTGTACATATTTTGAAGTCAATATACATATAAATGAACCTCACATAGCCATATAACTTTTGTTTATACCCTTGCATCTTGGTCCCTTTTTGTGAACCCATTTTGAGCCTAAGCCTTCCATTTGATTAACCAACATACAAGCTACATTCCAAAAACAACTCACCCTACCGAGTAAGTTGTAGTAGTTAGTCGTGTTGAATAAGAATGGGTTGGGACCTCGATCTTATGGGGTATTTTGAGCTTCAAAGTTTTATGAAAGCCTATTTGGCCATGGTATGAATAAAGAGGTTTTTGAAGAAAAATGCAATGAAAAACAAAAATAGAAAAGAAGAAAAAGAAAATACTTGATTTACCGCTTTCCAATTTTGAGCAACATCTCTTGCACATCAAAAAGAGATAAGAAAATAAGTTGCTAATAAAGGGTTTGATGTTTGCAATATGAGCATTGATATGTAAAGATTATGCTTGAGGAATGGTGATTATTTCACCATATTTTGAAGAAGAGAAGCTTTGTTGCAATTAGGACTTGTAGTTTGGGTAGATAGGTGCTACACTACTCGGTTTAGCTCCACATATCCTAGATATGGCACTTGTGCCAATACCTTTTCACCATGTCCCAAACACCATTACAACCTATTTGCCTCTTAAATTGTGCATAATGTTTCTAATTGCGGTTGTACGATGAAGTACCACATTAGATTGCGGGCATACTTCGTGAGTCGTAGTAGGTTGAGTGATTTTGGTTACTTGTTTACATAAATCACCCATTCTTCATATTGAGCGATGAGAGAAACCCGTGAGAGTCGGTTTTCTAAGTCACATGTGGTCAAGAGTCTAATGGTGAGTCGAATCTTGTGTGTGTCATGTTAGTCTTAGGGAGTCTAGCGTCATTTTCCCCTTTACCCGCCTTGAATTTGTTTCTTGGCACTCTTGTTATCACTATTGTATGCTTGAGCTAGATTTAGGGAGTTGACATCTTGTTAAGACCCCGAGACGGCATTTCCTACTTGACTTTATTACATAAAACTCAGCCACTTAGATGAGGAAAGTGGTACAATTTTTGATAGATGCATCCTTTGCTATATTCATGTGCTTAATGTTGGATGCTTCGCCATTTTGGAAAGCCCCACCTTGCCTTGCAAAAAGGTACTTTACCTCATGAGTATCTTGTTGTGAGTTGAAGGGGCGGAGTGAGACCCGCTAATTGTCTCATATCGGATATGCTATTAGTCCTAGTTTAAATAAGGGTCATGGTTTTCTTCACCTCTTTGCTCGGGACGAGCAAAGGTTCGGTTTGGGGATATTTGAAGTGACCCAAATATACGCACTTTTACCCCTTTAACGAACCTAGTTTCGCATGCTTTTACGCATTTATTAGAGTCCTTTCGTGCTCTTTAGCTTCCTACTTGCTTTTCTATTGGGTTTTGGCTTGCTTGTAGGCGGAGGAGCTAAATCGTGCATAAATGGAGCATTTCGGAGCTAAAATGACAATATCCAAGGACCTAGCATGTAGAGGAGACGTAACCAAAGGCCTAAGTCAAGAAATGAAGCTAAGTAGAAAAGCCCCCACGGGCTAGGAAGACACTCCCATGGGTTTTGTGACAGGACGAAGCAAAAAGGGGCATTTGTACCTAGAACCCGGGCGACTTGGAAAGAACCCGGACGGGTCGTGCCCGACCCGAGCGACTTCCTTGTGACCCGGGCGGGTTCGAAGTACAAATGCCCGGGCGACTTCCTTTCGACCCGAGCTTCTCCTTATGACTCCACCTTGTCCTTGTGCGACATTCCACCTCTACTTAACCTAATCTTATACTTAGTATAAATATTCTCTAGTTAATAATTAGAGGGTTAGGCTTGACAAGTCCCCTTTAGGAGTAGATTTGATTAGATTACTCTCTTAAATTAATCTTTCAATCTTTCAATAATTGCTCTTTAATCTGTTCACAACAATCTTAGATTTAGATTGAAGAATACTTGGGTTGTAATTGAAGAGTTGACAATTCTTCATTTATCAAAGGGTTTCTTCTCATTTCATTCATGTTCATCTCCTTTGTTGTTTGGTATAATCCGCAATCTCTCTCTTATTCACTTGTTCATCTTTATTCAAGTTTGTTCTTTTCCTTACTTATTCATCATGTTTGTTCATGTTATGATGTTTGACACCATTGTTGACATGCTAAATATGATGGGTAGTGAGTAGTCTCTTAGCTAGGGATAGTGGGGGATTAGGGGAACAATATGGGATGAATCCATTCTTGGTGAGTTCATATGAATGTTTATTTGTTGTGTTTTCAACTCATGCACATGCTATGTTTGATGAAATGCTTGAATGACAAAACTTGCATTGATTCTCTTATGTCCAAACAACCCTTGTAAGATCGAAAGCCTCAAGGATTGTTAGACTACCTTTCAACCACCTTTTTAAGATCGGAAGCCTTATTGGTGGTTAGACCATGCATGTTGTTCAATAGGGTGATAAGACATGCCCAACTTACCCTAGGGATAGTAAGATCGAAAGCCTCGATTCCAACCCAATACTTATCATTTCTGTGACCCTTATGTGATTTTACCATATTCCCCTAAGAACCCATGACACCCTAGCACTTGTTTACCATTTGTTTACGTTTTACTTATTTGCTTGTTTTACCTTCCTTGCCATTTACTTGCTTTCATTAGTTTAGAACACAAACCCACTTCCAATTGTGACAACCCTTGCACAACTACGACTAGATTGATTGACTTGAGTACCCCCGTCCTTTGGGTTCGACCTCTACTTACTACTTGCTAGTTTGTTGAGTATAAATGTGTTTGATTGAGTGAACAACGACTCGCTCATCAAACCTTAAACGTTGTTATACTTTTAATAAATTATCCGGATTGTTACTTTTGATGTTCACTACCTCGGGAAACCGAGATGGTAGCATCTTTATATGCTAGGGCAGTCCCTTGTAAGGGGGCATTGGTATATGGGGGTGTTACAAAGTGTTATCAGAGCGAACGGTTTTGGAACCTAACCAATGAACAAAATGAACGTAAGGTGTCGAATCAAAATGAACCTGGGAAATTGTTGTTAGGAGCTACCGCAAGGGCTTAAGAGACGTCCTAAAACCGCACATTGCCCTTACAACTTAGAACCGATCACCCTGAGGATGCGTATGAGGATCGTCTGTGTGTTGTGTCATTGTTGTTTTGTTTAAAGTATATATGCGCATGAGAAAGATGATGAATGAATGTAGGGAAAGGTTGAAAGGCAGTATGCAAATACGCATAGATATAGAGGTGGCAATCGGGTCAGTCGGGTGGGGTCTAGGTCGGGTCAACTCGGGTCAGGTCATATCGGGTTCGGGTCAAGTCGGCTTAGCATACCCTTTCGGGTCGAGTCGGGTCGGGTTCAGGTCGTCATTGGGTCGGGTCATTTCGGGTAAAATGATGTATCGGGTCGAGTCGGGTTTGGGTCGGGTCATTATCGGGTCCGGTTACTTAATCACATTACTACAACTTTTGACCATTAAATTTAGTTTTTAACCTAATCATTATATAACTTAAAGAAAAGACTTTAACTGTTGATGTAGCAGCACGAGGATCAAGAATTCTCAATTTAGAGGTCTCTCATTAAAAGGGCAGTATTGTCCATACACTTCCATAATTTAATTGCTCCGTAGAAAATTAAGGACAAAATAGTCATTCACATTTTTTGCTCAATATCCTAGATAATTGCATAATTTCAACTTTCAAGAAAACCGTGTTTTCAGTATCTTAACACTTTTTATTGCTTGATTTATTAGTAGTCTTTACCAACAACTTCTACCTTGACAATTAATCTCTTCCAAAACAAAAACCCACTCCACAACGACCTCTACCTACAAAAATACACAATCGTGGATTATGTGACGTACTTTGGATGTTGTTACTGACGCTTTTCCAATCATGGGTTACCGACGCATACCTTGATAGTTCATACTTCATACCATCGGAATCATCAACGTTTTTTGTCGACAATTTTGATGACGGCTTACTTCATCCGCTTTAGCGAATAAGGGTTGTTGAGCCTTTATAACAAGGAATGAGGTAATTCAATTTATAATATTATTGAATGAAAAGTATGACGGATGTTGGCATCTTTTTGTTTGCTTTTGGAGGAGGGTGGAGAGGTGATTGGTATTGATCAGTTTTTTTTTACTTTAGGGCTATCTTAGTTGTTTTGGTGAGAACATGTTTTGTCTTGAGTCGATTCGCCCGAGTTGACACAGTTCTTCTATCTCAACAATTTATCACATCTCTTGCGAGTTAACTCTGTAAAGAGTATGTAAGAATGTATTGTATTAGCTTAAAAATTAATGTACAATAGCAGCGTTTATATACACATATGGACATAGTATATGAGTGTGAAAGCCATCACTAATTGAAGTTAAGGAGAGTATCAAAACAATAATAGACATGGTATATGGTTTTCTTTTATGTCTATGTCTGCTGTTGTACCATTCTTTGTAATTTGCCAATTTCAATAGTTTGAGCTCTTAGCTTTAGTTATTAAAATATGGAATGCGGACGGTTGCCCGCGGTTACAATTTCAAAGTTTTGTCCACTAATTTGTTACATTGTATGTATTTAACATATAATGAATTTTTTTTAGGTTCACTCTCTTTTAGCTAAAAATTTAGAATGAAAATGGTTTGTTATTGATATTAGCGATGCAACAGTTTTTATCTATGTCGGTTGATTTGTATAGTTATCCAATTCAAACATACCACCATTAATAAGTTATTTTAGGATGTGTCCGGATGTAGTGTACATTGTGAAATAGCCTGTAGAGATCAATCTTTTGCATCTTAGTCATTCTATCACAGACATGTGAATCTTATTGTTATAAGTTATAACATGTAGGACTGGGAGGATGGCTTAGGTGAGAGTGATGCTGGTGGTTCCCTTTTACACAAGAACTGAAATAAAGATAAGGCTCTTTAATAGTGATGATGGTGAGCCACAAATTCATCAGGTAGCTTCATCTCTCACCCTTTTTCTTTTCGTAACACATTCTAAAGTGATAATTGACCTTAAGACAAATATGTCCGTCTAAAATAAGAATTTGTTAAGAAAAAATAAACGGGGAAAGTAGCAAATTGCCCCAATATATTTGGTGTTAGGTGCAATTTGCCCCCAAACGTTTCAATACGTGCAATTTACCCCCACATGTTTATGATTATGTGCAAATCAGTCCTAAAAATTTCCGCCAATTTTACATCCACAAAAATCAATCTGCATTGGTACACTAATCCTAAATTTCACGATTTCCCTTTAACAACCACCAAATCCCTTCCAAATTCCAGAATTTAGATTTGCCGATAATCTCGAAATCTAGAGCATGCAGTGGAAAGCGAAAAAGATCTTAAACCCTTGTATAATCTTATGAATCTCATCAAATTAGAACCTTCATAATCCACTCCCACATTAAATAACTGTTATAATTATGAAAGCCTAAAAATCTCATATCACCCGATTAAATTCATCCTTGATGACCCTTCTGTTGTTGAAGAAATATTTCCTGCTAATATTGTTCATCCACATGTTCGATTAGCCCCAAAAGTCTGGTTCTTGATTTTTGACGGTGAAACTATTGGAAAAAAATACAGTAGATAGGTTATTGATATTGTTAATGTTGTTAGAGTTACATGAAATTTTGTTAAAATGTAGCAGATAGATTTTTGAAATTGTCAGTGTAGTGGGAAGGGTGGAAAATTGTCCGTAATTTTAAAATAGGACTTATTTGCACATAATCACAAACATATGGGGGTAAATTGCACGTATTGAAACGTTTGGGGGCAAATTGCACCTAACACCAAACATATGGGGGCAATTTGCTACTTTCCCCAAAAATAAACAGCCTTATGTTTTTGACTTGATATGAACATAATCACTTAGCCACACCCATACATGCCTGAGTATTGGACATGGGTTTGTGAGGGAATGTGAATTGTTAAGTACTATAGTGATAATTCTGTAACCATCCTCTACAAACTGCTTACATCTATTTATATTACAACCTCAGAACGAGCTGTAGGTGACATCTACTGGTAATCTTGCCAACGATTTCCAATGTGTACAATATTTGAAGTCTCACTACGTTGTTTGTATGGTAACCATGTCACGAGTCAACCTCCTCAAATCTCCATGGACAATGCAACACCACCAGCTTCGAGACGATCTACTTAAGTCTAAAAGGGCTGTGAATGGCTCTTCAACTGCCATGTCAAATACACGGTAATTGGTTCACGGTGTTGGGAAAATGTGAATATAGTGGCCATCAAATTGGACATTTATTACGGAGTATTAAGGAAGAGGATGAGTAGTGTTTAAGAATATGTCTTAAACCTTTTTAAGCACACATCTAACTACATCAAACCAGTTGAAGCTTAAATTTATGTCCATAATGATAATTCTTTCTAGGGTTTGTACTTTGTATTCCTACCATGGTAAAGTCCTTTGACTTGAGGAGACATTAAATGAATTGTTTCCTTATAAATATAGGTCGTACCGTCTCACCATATAATTTGTGCTTAATGTTTGTAGGTTTGTATCATTGGGTTTTGGAGTTCATCGGTTACAGTTATATTTAGGGTCTTTTAATCTCCTGAGTGTTATATTCTCTCGCTGGAGCATATATGTTACTCCATATTTTAAGTGAAAATATAGTTTTTTTTCTAAACGCTTAGATCATGCGGATTATAACGCAATTAAGAAACTACCGAGTAAATAGTACTCCCTCCTATAACGCAATTAAGAAACTACGGAGTAATACATTTAATCTCTATTTCAACCTTAAATACTAACACAGTTAAGAAAATAACAATATTAGTTGGAGGAGTAATGAAAGTAACAATAGTAATCACGGAAGTCGTAAATTTGTCTCATAACCAAGTTAGTAAAATTTATCCTATTCATAATTTAAAAGATACTGTATATCGTAAATGGTAAACGTACAAATTAGACAAGTCATCTATTTTTTGCAAAACAAGATTGTAAAGGTAAGCATAGCTATGACAAGCGAGTTTGAGGCATCAAAACTATATATAAACGTATTGATTAGATACATAGTATTACATTTACTTCAGAAAATTTAGGAAATAAATTTAATTTCTAAAATTTTGTAAGCAAACCCGTGAATTTTCACGGGTGTTACACTAGTATTTGGTTTAATTACTTCATTATTAAGTCAAACGTATCAATCTAAACACAAAATCGCTTCCATTTTCATCAAAATTAAGCTTTATAATTATCGGGTCATCAATTTAATCGGGTCAGTATCGGGTCGGGTCAATATCGGGCCGGGTCTGGGTCTGGTTCGGGTCACTGATAATCGGGTCGTGTCGGGTTACAGGTCGTCATCGGCTCGGGTCAGGTCGGGTCACTGATAATCGGGTCGTGTCGGGTTACATGTCGTCATCGGGTCGGGTCGGGTCGAACGGGTCGGTTTTGCTTTGGTTCAGGTCGGGTCACTCGGATCGGGTCAGACTTTACTCGACCGGGTGAAGTTTCACCCCTCGGCGACACACGGCTGAAACAATTAGATCTTCATCTTTTTCCTTAGCAAATGAAGATGAATCTCATGTAAACACAACAATGTTCAACATTAAACAACAATGGAGGTGTGGATAACATCTACATAGATTATAAAACATCATCACTTTCACAACAACCCAACTTTACCCAATTGTTTCCAAATCAAACAATTTCAACCAACAATCATGTGACATAATTAAAACATGTAAAATAAGCATAATTAAGACGGATTATATTCAAATTAGTATATGTAAACAACCCATTTCGTCCAATCGAACATACATGTAACAAAATACTAAAATTTCTTCATACCAACTAAGACAAATCCACACAACAATTTAACAAGCAAGTAACATGTCAAAACATGTAAAGAATCCAACTTTTACATTCATGTGGGGAAAAACTAACACATAAAGCACACAAATTTGATGTAGAGTCGAGTAACCTATCACCGTTAATTTTTCGCACATCAAAATCTCCATTTGGCAATTCCGAATCTTCAAAGCTTGCTCCCCCAACAACATCTTCAAAGAAGGAGAGAAATACTCTAACCCTAGAAAAACGGATTTTAAGAAAAACCAAGAAAGGATAAGACTTTAAAACATGGGAGGATGGAGGGCGCGAAAAGGAGGAGAATTGCGCGAAAATGAAGCGATTTGGTGGAGGCCGGAATGAAGAAGATATGTTGATTTTGAGACTAGATCTGAAAATGGGTTTTAATGGAGGTTTGAGGAGGGGAAAAAATATCTGAAATTTTAGGAGGGAGATGAAATGATTATATTTCATACAAGGAAACCTATTAATAAGACCCAACTTGACTTGGCTTGACTGATGACCCAAAAGGCTCGGTTTCCACTTAAATTTTGCGTAGAATTTGATTATAAGCTCTATTTGTGCAATGTGGTAACGAATTCTACAAAAATCATAAGAAGGCTATTTTTATAAAAATAATGTTAAAATAGATAATTATATAACAATTTAGCTAATTATATATTAAATTTCGAAACGGGAATTTCGCGGGTGTTACAAGGGGTGGTCATACCCAGTTCAATGGATATTCAGGAGGATCTGGTTCAGGTAATGTGTCTCGTGGAGGGAGTAGAGTTGGTCGTACCTCTAGTGACTTCTCTACTCTGCAGTGCTTTAACTGTGGAAGGATGGGGCATCGTAGATTCGAGTGCCGAAGTAATATCCGGATAGTTAAGTAGATATACTAAAATTTGAGAGACACGTTGACCAGGAAGAGGATCAAAAGATCAGTACCCAAGTGCCGATATTATACTCTCAAACTATTGCCATGTTAGAATTAATTATAACAAGCAAATTACATGCATTATTACTTCGTAATAAAGCAAACAATTAAACATATGAACAAACTAAACTAATTATTTCATAATTAGAAATGTGAACATAAGACTAGCAATAAAACCCTAATCGCCGAATATCATGGGACAATAAGAGGCATCAACGATTGATTAACATGCGATTTAAATCTAACAATTTCATTATTAAATTAAATCCAAACAAGTCATTAAATTAACATGTGAATTTAAATAATTAATTGAACATAAAGATTTTATCTTGAAACAATTAAACATATCTATTTCATAGACCTAACATGACATATTAATAATCAAACTAATTAAAACACAATTGAACTAATCATGCGATATTTAATTTAATACATGCGATCATTAAACTAATTAAAACATGCCAGCATACATAAACATGTGATTAACAAATTGACTAATCCTAATCAACATGTAAATCCCAACATACACATCATAATCATAATTAACATACGATAATTAGCATACGATAATTAATTAAAGAAACAAACGATAATTAACAAATCATGCTAAAAAGCGTGTAAAAGAGAGAGGGAAGAAAAGAGAGATTTTACACCCTCAACTTACATGTAAATTGGACACCACTCGGGATCCCGGATGCAAGCTTTGTTAAAGGGTACGTCGTCAGCGGTTTTCAAACAAAACAATTACGAAACAAACAATTTTCGAGAACAATTTCAAAAACGCGGTTTTGATGCACATCGTGCAGCGATTTTCAAACTCGGATTCTAACTTCGTTTCTAACTCAAACTTAGTTTTAATTGATGCTCTAGAATCCTTAAAGATCAAACTTTTGATTTCTAACAAAAAACAGACCAAAAACGATTTTAAAATAACAATAAAAAACAACCGTGAACAAGTGCTGCGCAAAACAGGAGCACGAATAATGAAAGAGCAAATCGATGCTCAAATATTTACCTATGCTCGTGTGTGATGATCAAATATGGTTTCCGGGTGTGAGGTTAGTATGGAGGATAATTCTTACGTAAGGTATTTGCTTGAGAATGATAAAGAAGTCGGTTGGAATGAGGTGTATGTGTATCGTGTTTCTACGGTGTTGACGCATGTGTTTATGGAGGAAATGCTTGGTATTTATAGTGTATGGTATCAGGGTTTTTAGGGCACGGTTATGGAGTTTGCATAGAACTCTTATGGAAGATATTACTTGAGTTTTAAGGCAGATAAGAAATTCCGAAAGATATTTGGAGGTCTTTGGTAAGTGTATGGCTTCGATTTTGGAAGGGAGTTGGACTCGGTTTTGGTAAGATATTATGGGAGATATTTACTGGGTATTGTACCTTGGAGAGCAAGGAAGGTCGTATGCTGGGTGGCTAAGGCATGGCTCGAGCCATAGGGCTCAAAACAAGGGAGCCAAACACGGTTGGGTGCCCTATTTTGGTGCGCCAAAACATGGGCGGTTTGGTGGGTGTTTTGGGTTTGTTTAGGACTTGGGTAGGCTAGGAATTGGGTCATGGGTAAGGTGAGGGGAAGTGAGTTAGGCTAGGTTGGGTCAAGCTGGGTTATCTATCGTGCGGGTTTGGTTCTCGAAAAACAGAATATACGGGTTGGTGTTTGGGCTGCTTGTGTCGAGGTTTTGGAAGGGTTTAGGAGGGGCTTTGATGTGGGTTATGGAGGGGATTCGAACACTGGGCTATGGGAGGTGGAAGTTGGGTCGAAATCATCTTGAAAATCGGGCCTAAACGTGCAAGAAACAAGCTCAAAGATCGCTTCAAAAGACGAGTTAAAAACCGCTTTAAAAATCCAAACTTTTAAATTTAATAAAAGCGATAAATAAAAAGTCACACATTTGATTTTTCAAATCAAATTACATAAAACTAATTCAATTAAAAACTTTAAACAATTAAAGCTAAAATTTAAATTAAATTTAAAACTTAATAAATTTCATTTATTTCAAAATCGTAAATAATTTAAATTTCATGTAAATTATAAAACCGTCAATTAAATACCTATTTGGCATCGCAAAATGAAATCCACTAATGAACGGTGTCGATAGTAAACATCTGTCCTATCATCATCGGGTGTTGGTCGGGATTTCTGTAAATTCCAATATCAACAGATACAGGTATCTACAGAGCCTTCAGTTTAACTGAGGCTTGGACAAGACAAAGTCAAAGTATACCTCAGGTCCCTCTCGACATGAGGATTCCGCAGGTCGTTTAGAGTCCATTAGACTTGCGTACATAAGCTCGCCAGCCATAAGAAGAGATCATACCAGAACACCTGGTTCTGGACGCCCCACCTTCATCATTCGTTCATCATCACTTTACATTTCATTCGTTGGTCGTCGATCTATTGTTTGGACTTCGTCCCATCATCATAATCATTCATCATTACTTTATTCATTATTCGACTTCGTCCCGTCATTGTAATTCTTTCGTGATTGGTCGTCGACCCGTCGTTCATCATAAACTTGTACATATGGTGGGTTGGGCCTACTGTATCATAAGGCGGACTACGTATCCGTTGTGACGGAATCAAACACGTATCGTAGTTCGACAAACATGGCCTGGGCATTCTGCAATCTCGGCCCAAAACGAAACTCCAAAGGAAGGTTGCCGTTTATGCATATCATCATTGGTGCTCACGTGAGCAGCATTTCATCACTATACTTCAGTCGTTCTAAAATTTTCATCGTCGGTGCTCACTTGAGCAACATTACATCATCCTTACGTCGGTGCCTAACTTTGAGCAACGTTACTTCATCATTACGTCGGTGCCCAACTTTGAGCAGCGTTACTTCATCATTTGGACTTACGTCATCATGTGGGTATCATCATCTAGGTAGCACCAAAACGGACACGGACACGGACACGGACACGACACGGACACGTGACACGGCACCCCATGAAATTTAGGACACGGGACACGTTATATAAATTTAATAAAAAATATATTTTTTAATTATAAAAGTTCGATTTTATTTTTATAAAAGTATTTGATGTCAAATTTAAATAAGTGAAGGTAAAATTTGCCGTTATTTTCAGTTCATTTTCATTTCACATCCAAACTCATCTTCTAATAAATCTCTTTCGTGAATTCATTTTTCGTCTAAAGAACATAATTCACCCAAAATGATGCCCAAATACCATGGACGCGCGTCGGACACGGCCAAAATACCATGGACACGCGTCGGACACGTGCCCA
>JAGPOY010000373.1:13187-38060 GCA_018983105.1 Silene uniflora | reverse complement strand
TTAGACACGGCTTTATAGGTGTCCGACACGTTTCGACGTGTGTCCGAGGAGTGTCGGTGTCCGACACGGTGTCGGACACGGTACGGCTGAAAAAGAGAGGTGTCCGTGCAACCTAGATCATCATCATTTGAGTATCATCATCATTTACTTAGTGGAGACTTCTCCTGTTCTTGGGCCATTGGAGCCAACGGCACCGTGCGGATTTTCTGCCCGATTTTCCACCCCTGAAAACCGCACCGTGCGGTTGCACCCTTGTCCAGGATTTTTGCTTCCTTTCTTCCAAATTATTAGAGGAGCTACCAATGGAGAAACCTGTTCCTTCTATTGTCAAGGCCCCTCACTACTACAAATGAGCACTTGGGCCACGTCTAAATTCGTGGCGCAAGTGCTAAATTTCCGTGGCTAAAGCTCTTTGCCACGGAAATACCTTCCGTGACGCAAGTGGTCGTGGCTAAGAATTAGCCACGGGAAAAACAATAACGTGGCCAAAATTGAATTTTTAGCCACGGATCTTCCGTGGCTAATAACTCCCGTGGCCAAAATTTATTCCCGTGGCAAACGTGGTATATAGAAAATAAATAAATAAATCGTAATAATATTATATTTTTTTTTTCGGTGAAATGTTAATCTTTGTATTAATGAAATCAATGAAGTACATCACCTGCGTTTTACAACCATTGTTTCTCACCTATTAACATCTACCATACATTTCATAGACTCCTATTCGATCATATTCATCTTCCTGGCACCAATACTCCTTATCATAGCTTGCACTTGCTTCACAGTCACCTGAGGCTGGCTGACCTGCAATTCCTCCCTACAGATGTTCCTGCTCCACCATATCTGATACAACAGCATCAGAATTGCAGCAATGAGGTCACCCATCCTTAGACTGCTCTCACCCCAGCACGCTTAACTTTGAAGTTCTTATGATGAGCTGCTGCAATCTCGAGTGAACTTTGTTGATATGATTAACACTTTGAATCCTTTTAAAATGATTTTCATTTTCAAATACAATGTTTGTTATTACTTTCATATTTTTGTGAAAAAAAATATTATTTTTACAAAAATAATCTCGTTTACCCAACTTTTTTTAATTTCTTAATTTATTGATTTTCTTATTCTACTTTCTTATATATTTTTTTGTCTAAACTTATATATCTTTATTATTGTTGATCGTTTCTTTCCTTAAACTTTTCACTTTATTTACACATATGAGTTTCTATGGTTTTGTCAATTTATTTTTCTTTACGATGTCATCATTTTCAATAAAAAAAAGTGCTCATATTGATTTTTTATCAATAATTTTTTATATGGTTTTTATTTTCATTATTGATTAAATTACATCATTATTTATTTTTACTTTCAACTTTTTGACTTTTTTTAGGGGTGAGTAAACCATATATCCTCTATGGTTTCGATAAACTCTATAAATATGCATTTTTAAAATCTCGTTTTTTAATAGTCTTACCTCATATGGATTTTCTATACATACAATTATATCGGGTTTTCCCATATATCCGAAAGCCAGACATACGTTATCCGTTTTCAGTGTCACTTGTGTAATTTATATTTCGTTTGTGCTTTTTTATGATTTTATATTTTTGTATTTAATAATTCTAAGATTATTCATAAGTATGGAATATAAAAGTAAAACTAGCCTAAAGAGTATAATAGTTATAATAACGAGTCATTGAGAAATACGATATTTTGTGGTTTAACATATTTTTTTTTTTAAAAAGACGACTTTTAACGAAAATACTAATATTTAAGGTTTTAGATTTTGCTGATATGTATCTGATACAGTTTTTATATAAACAGTATCATATATACGGAAATTCATATGATTGAAACAGTATATTGTAATGCATCATATGTATAATAAAAGCGCATTATTTATTTTTTCTCACCCCTACTTTCAATGGTGTTATTTTAGTTAATAAATTTTTTTACCTGATTGTGTTTTCTTATTTTAATTTATGAAAGATTTCAAAATTACTTTTCATCAACTTAGATTTTAACTCAAATTCAAGTTTTTCTTCTAAAATATCTAATAAATAAAATTATACATCAATTTTTGAATTAGACAGTTTGAAAATATATTTAAACTTCTTTATGATGGTTGATCAATAACATACTTATCTAAGTTATCATCAATGAGTGCTACCTTTTACCTAGAATGTAATTTAACTCTATTTTTATGCATATGCTATGATCTTTTTAGAATATTACGCAAGGTCATAAAGTTGTAACTTAAAAATTTCAAATTACGAGAAATTCAGGACTTAAATAAACCAAATTATATATTCCGATATATTTTCTACATTATCAATGTTATGAAAAAACCACAAAATAAAATTCTGATTTAAAAACAAAAATTAAATAATAATAAGTTTCTCTACTTGTGTATAATAATTTTATAAAAGATTTAATATTCTTATTACACTAATTTAAAAATATGGTTTTCCTACACGACGCCCTTGTACTTCCTCGATTTCTACGTGGTACCCTCACTTTTCAAAAATATCAGGGGTACCTCTAAACTTAATGAAAACATCTTAAAATACCCAAACTTCTCTAATTCGCCTCTTTTAAATGTCTTGTTTATACATTTTTGTTTGAGTTTTCGACAATAATTTGTCATGTCATTAGTATAAACCTGGTTTAGTCAATAGTAAACATAATTTCATTTCAAAATTTAACCGATTAAAAACGTAATTGTTAGTAGTTTGGGTATTTTAGGAACATTTTACTAAGTTTAAGGGTACCATTGATGTTTTCAAAAACGCAGGGGTACCACGTAGAATTCGAACAAATACAGGGGTACCATTTAGAAAAACCCTTAAAAATTACAAATAATTCTTAACACAATGAAAATATTTTTGAAAATTTATATTTGAATTTATTTTCATATTATCTATACTTGATTATATTTCATTCAACTTTGTATTTTTTTATAACAATTTTTGTTTTTGCATTTGCCTTAACATTAACATATCTTGATTCAATTCTAAAAAGATCTTAGCCACCACACAAATTCGTGGCAAAAAGAATTTTTCGTCACAGGTGTGACATTGTTCGTGGCGAGACTGATTATTAGCCACGATTGTAGCCTAATTCGTGGCGCAAAAGAATTTTGACCACGGAAAACGTTGTCCCGTGGCGTAAAATTTTTGCTAAGACATTCAATTAAATTTTCCCGTGGCCAGGTAAAATTTCGCCACGAATTATGAATTCCCATGGCATAATTCGTGGCGCAAGAGTTAATTTGTTGTAGTGCCTATTGTTGAGATGAAGCCCTTGCCAAGCCACTTGAAGTATGCTTTTCTAGGAGACAAAGAGACTTTACCGGTAATTATTTCAAGTAAGCTTTCAAGTGACAAGTAGAGGCTCTCATTCAAATTCTAAAGCAACACAAGGAAGCAATTGGGTGGACAATGGCCAACATCAAAGGCATTAGTCCAACCTTATTAGACCTGTCAAACGGGTCAAACGGGCGGGTTACGGGTTCAGTCATTTCGGGTTCGGGTAAAATACAGTCGGGTCTATTTCGGGTTAGGAAAATACGGGTTTATACGGGTCGGGTTTATACGGGTTTCGGGCCAGGTTTAGGGTCGGAAACGGGTCAGATTAACGCCATTTTAAAAAATTTCATTTTCTGTAATTTTACTTATAAACACATAACTATTCTTAAATTTTTATTATTATCTATTTTAATATATGATATTAGTAAGATTAAACATTTTTTGCTTAATATATTCAATATCACACCTTTATACGAGCGGGTCGATACGGGTCTCGGGTAAAAAAACGGGCCGATCAACATTTTTTTTGTCATTTTTTAAAACTTCTTTTATATCGTAATTCCTACCATTTATATGTTTTGTCTCCCCTTGCTCGTCTTAGTCAAGTTAATTGTCACCATTCTTGCCATCACCATCTCGTAATCATCGTCATTACCCTCACTAACTCGCTAAGTACGGCTGTGAGACTCAAATACGATGACAATGATGGCGTAGCATGTGATCCGAGGTGATGAGGTGCTGACGTGGAGTGCGGTTCAACGTAATACGATGAAAGTGACGGTCTGGCACACTTTGAAGTGATGACGTGGCATGTGATCGAGGTGATATGGTAGTGCCGATATGAAATGCGGTTCGATGTAACATGCTGAAATTAATGGCATGGCACACACTTCAAAGTGATGACGTGGCATGTCGCCTGAAGATGACATAGCTGCTGACGAAGAATACGGTTCGACGTAATATGGTGAAAGTGACGGTGTGACACACACTTTGATGTGATGACGTGGCATATGCTTCGAGGTGATGACGTGACATTC
Source organism: Silene uniflora (assembly GCA_018983105.1). Classification (NCBI taxonomy): domain Eukaryota; kingdom Viridiplantae; phylum Streptophyta; class Magnoliopsida; order Caryophyllales; family Caryophyllaceae; genus Silene; species Silene uniflora. The sequence continues at coordinate 33,718 of JAGPOY010000373.1, read as the reverse complement.
CGTATATATACATATCTTTCCTTAAAATTTTATGAGTCAATATCTAGTTGACATTGTCAATTTTGAGGAAGATATATTGTCTTGACCCAACGATCAACTCGTTACGGGTCGGGTTTCGACCCGCTATTTACGGGTCAAAACGGGTTCGGGTATTTTTCGAGTTCGGGTTGAAAAAACCGGGTCATTTGCGGGTCGGTTTCCGGATCGGGATAGATTTTGACAGGTCTAAACCTTATGCATGCACCGGATTCTTTTGGAGGATGAAGCTAAACCTATTCGCCAACCACAAAGGCCTTTGGGCGTGTCACGTATCTTATTTTCTTCTCTACTAATTTGAGGACTTCTTTCTACCTCCAGCTCTGTAGCTAAATACTCAACATTGGTCACCATTTTGTGATCTTGGATGTGATATCGTCTCTCATTCAGTGACTTCTAGATCTAGCTATTTTAATCACTCTAAACACTTACACTTACAATAATCTCCTTTTTTGAGAAACATGCGCATACATTGTTGTTGACTATTGACATAATTCTATGCAGAAATGCAGATCAAGCATACAGTATTACAGTGTCATTTACAAAATCAGCATTTGTAAATTAGTTGGAACGAAATATGGTATACAGCCATACTGGTGGATACTTGCGGAGAGCAGGAGACAGAATGTCAACTGAGAACCACCAAGGGTGACACAGATTGAAGCTTCCGCAATGACGGTCGACTTTTTTAACCAGTGATCATACTCATCCATTCATCGCACCCAATTGGTCCACAATAGCCTGTGGGAGACTAGCATTGGCGTCCTCCAGGAGTTCCAGACAAGGTGTTACCTCATTATCTACTAAAGAAAGAATTCACAACATTGTTACATGTAGATAATGTTTCATCTTTGAGCAGATTCCTCAACATTATCCTTGAGCTTTGCATCACCAGTTTCTGTCTGTTTCATTATCTCCAACTGCCTTAAAAGCTGAAGCCTTTCAGACCCATATGTCGATGGTATCTGCATCAGTTCATCGTTTAGTCCAAGAGGGTTTATGTGACACTAATCAATTTAATTAGGATTGAACATATACCAAGGCCGGCACATATCTTTGGATGGCGGCCAACATAGCCGCATGCCCAACTGCAGTCACCTGCCCAGAACAAGAACCACCAATTCAATGAATAAAATCTCTGTGTGACTCCCAAATTATTTGTAATCTTATCAAAACAATTGTCATTTATGTTTGAAAGAACATTTGAGTTCCAACACATCAATTTCACAACCTGCGGATTTTAAAGTACGTAATCCCAACATCCACATTCAAGCAATGTAAAATCAGGAAAAATTGCCACTACAAGGTTTATTTTGAAGCATGTTAACTGACTAAAAGCAATCGTATGCGAATTATTTTGCAAAATTAGCAAAAATTGCCACTACAAGATTTGCTACAAAATTCAAGCATGGAATCCCAACTTCCATATCGTTAACAAGTTTTATTTTATTTTGAGGGGAATTCGTTAACAAAACTTTGATTATCCTAGCAGTTGGCAGAAAAGCAACTCACCGGAAGGAGCATAAGAACTCCAATAGGAATAACTGATGCAAGGTCAGTAAGAGTTCTGCGGAAAAACTTCTTTTCCTTGTCAGTTAACTCATCACCAATTATTGCCCTCCTGAGGAGCCCTGAAGCAGCAGCAGTATCAATAGCTAGAAGTTGAGTGCCTTGCCAAACATCCTGCAAATAAACAATCGGTATAAAAATATAGGCGGAGTAAAATGTGAGGGTTGAACATAAACCAAACCCAAACTTCAACCCAGAAAGCGGGTACCACAATTGACAAAATGACCTGATTCGCATTTAAGGTCAACTTTTTTGCATTAAGGTACCATAGACCAGACCTGATTCAAGGAACTTTTGCATTTTTTGTTGGAAGTACCACTGTAAATATTAAAAAGACATTCAAGAGCTTACACATTTAAACGTTTTCAACTTATTATACAAGAAATGGTATCAATTCCCAACACAACTAGAAAATCTGGCTGCCTATTGAAATTTTGAAGGAAAACAGATACCCATTACCTGAACCGAAACGAAATTATGGTTCAGGTAAGGATCATATTCTTTGGGAACGTCAGTTTAGGTAACTATAGTGAGCACCCTTTAACAAGCAGATCATCTTTAACCCAAAGATTTAGTGAGGCTAATGTCTATGGTGGGGCATTTTGAAAACTCAGAACTCCTGAATACTAATTCTGAGGTCTAAGACAAAAGGTAGAAGATATATTATACATCCACAATACCACTAAGGCTCTGTTTGGCAAGCCATTTCAGGTACCATATTTGGTCAAACTAGCTTATTTGACCAAAATTTCAGGTACCTTATTTTTGTGTAAGTTTGGACTTTGGCTTTGGCTTTGGCAAGTAGCTTATTTAACCAAATAAGCTACCTGAAACGAAATGCTACCTAGAGTAGCATTTGAGATTTGAGGTACCTGGTTTGCTTTTATTTTTCTCTTTTACCCTTTAAAACTACACTATTAAACAATTATCATATCCTTTTACGTCATTTCACCAAAATCAGCTACCTTTTCAGTTAGTTTGCCAAACATTTTTTTTGTATAATCAGTCACCTTATCAGCTCCTAATTTTCAGCTACTTTTTCAGGTTCCAGGTACCTTTTCAGCTCGTTTCGTTTAAACAGAGCCTAAGGCAAAATTTTGCTTTGGGATATAATTCGATTTTATTTCAGACGAGAACCCAGCAGAACTAGCAACAAATGCAAGACTCCATATCTGGTGTTCAAAAGCATCTCAAATAGTCAAGTTTGTCAGGAGCAGAACATAAACACACAATTATGACCATTGTTCACTAAAATTTTTCAGTGTGGTGCAAGGAAATCTAAAAAATTGTTAACCAACTTCACAAAACAACTTAAATTACTTTCAATATCCAGAAAACGATTTCTAAGAAAATTCCGCAATTTTCTTAGAGCCAAAGACTCAATATTCTCTGGAATGTTACAAAATAAAATGACTCACACAATTGCGTGCACTTCTTATAAACTTGGCAAAATAAACCTGAACGCCAAAAATAAATAAATTGAAAACCCAAATGGAGTAACTTGAATTGAATCAAAAACCTTATATAACATAAATTGAATCCAAATTGAACCAAATCTGGCACATGCCCAAATAAAAACCCAAAGGCGAATTGAACCTGACCCTAATTGATTTGGACCCGAATCAATAAACTTATTTTTCTTATTAACACCCACTTATTTTATGATTTGTGTAATTACGGCTTGATTCAACCACGATACTTTTAATTTTGAAATATTATAATGTAATGAAAATAGTATGGGAACTGACAATTTTTCACATCCAATCTAATAATGATTCACTTTTAATCTAACCTACTCTGATAAAATCGAAACTAAGGCTCAGTCAAGTGAGATCGATTAGATTTAGCCCGATGTAAAACTAAACCGAATGACCCGTGTGTCAAATATTAGCTTCTTATATGACAGCTGTCAGTCTTCTTCTACCTGTTGGTGCAAATTTCATTTGGGTCATTCAAGAATCCCTTGCGTCACTTCAGCGTCGGCGGATTTTGGAGGGGGGTTACATCCCACCCTCTACCCCACACAATATGTGTGAGGTGTCCTCAATCTTTTCATACTTTAGAGACTGTAAACTCAGCCACAGCATATATCACTCGTGCATACAACTCTGATGGAAAGTATACATACCGTGCTTGTCTCTTTAAGCTTTTCAAGTGATTTTTCAATTAAGCTCCCATTCTTTTGCACTGGCACAAGTTCAGAGCCTCTAACAATATTAACACACTCGATATCCTGAAAACATTGAAACAAAGCTTCATTAGTAGTCTAAAAAATTCCTACCAAAAAATTTACAGCATGTTATTTAAGTGAGTCATCTGAAATACAAGTATATAACAACCCAACTGCATTCGTGAGCACTGAAAAATTCAGATCGCTTTCATGGCATCAATACACAACCCTTTATAATATAGATGTGCCAGTTACACCAGACAGCTTCGCAAAATCTTACATCCACCAATGCTGCAAAACTAATTGTTTTCTGTCTGAGTATACACTTGGCCCTTGTATGGATATCAAAATAGGAGAAGGGAGGAGAGGGGGAGCCCGAGAAGGATGGAAAGAAAAGGGAAGGAGAATGTTTCTCTCCAAATCTCTCCTTTGTTGGAGAGAATTTAATGACTTGGAGGAGGGAAATGAAGGGATCCATTTTCCCCTCCCCTCCCCTCCCCTCCCCTCCAAATCCCTCCAACTTCATTTTGATATCCAGACAAAAGATTTCAACTCCCTCCATTTCCCCCCTCTTCCTTTCCCTCCAAATCCCTCTATCCAAACACACCCATAGGCCTTGTTTGGATACGAAAATAGGAGGGAAAGGGCGGGAAGTGGGAACGGGAGGTAAGGGGAAGGGAGGGAGGGAGGGAGAATGGAGGAGGCGATTTTCCCTCCGAATCCCCCCGCCAAAATACAGGACCCAACACATTTTATTTACATATATAAATCATAGAAGGCAAGTCCGAGTAGTAGTGGAGTAGAAAGAGAAAATTTCCACCAAAGAAATGTCACAGTGAGAGTTACAAGGACAAGCAAGCAACAAAAAGAACATTCCATTACATAGAGAGAAATCTTAGTAACCTTCAAGGAAAAGGTGGATGACAATGCTATGTGAGAGAATTTTGTTTTTTGACTTCCACCAGGTTGGTTTCGCAATTCGGTATGTACATAAATCTCAATAGCAGGGCATACAGCAGAAATGAGCAAAACTTAAGAAATATTGTTAAGAGTATCGTAGTCCAACTTTATTTAACATCAGTTTCGGAATTGGATCCCTCCATAATAACAAAATGGACAAAGATAATGAGGAATTTATCAGTTTATTAAAAAAGAACAGAGAACCGCAACGAGAAAATAGATAACGGAGATCATTCAATCATTTGAACTATTTACAAGGATAAGCAACAACAACAGAATAGCTCAGCATAGATTAAAAAAAAGATATAATTACAACTTGCGACACTACAATGATAACTCTTCACCTAGAGTAGCAAAGATGTGTTTCGTTTTATTTATTTATAAATGATTTTATAGAAAGCTAATATCCACTCATCAGATCATCATTCAATGCATTTTCATTCAGAAGCCCCAGATAAAAGAAAGAAAGAAAGAAAGAAAGAAAGAAAGAAAGAAAGAAAGAAAGAAAGGGGGACCAAAAAAATGAAACACACTTACGGGGATAAAGATTCAGGAAGAAGGATTATCATGCAACATATAAAGTAATTCAAGAATTATAGGATTAACAAGACTGCCTCCCATCACTTATTCAAAACATGATAGTTGCCATTTTGTAAAGGCATTGGTCAATAGACAGTCTAGAGAGTAGAGACTATGCATATTCGGAAACTGCTGCATCACATCAAGGTATTGCTGAACTATCAGCTATGTCAAACACTAGGTTAGGTAAATGATTGGAACATCAAGTCAGCCAAGAATGCATGTCAAAGACAATAGCTTAGCCAATAGGTACCTCTTCACTTTCAGACTGATTTGTGCTTTTCTGAACACGTTTTTCAAGCTCTATGAGCTCACTCCTCAATAGTTCAAAACGGTGAATTTCAGAAGTATCTGACGTTCCAGAATTTGCACTCGGCAAATTAGACAAGGATGTATCTTCCTGCATTACAAGAAAGCAAAACTCAAAATCACATATCCTGTAAATAAAACTGGCACATCAAAATCAGATCCCACGTTCAAGCTACTCGGATTAAAAAAAACAAAAATACGACACTAGACAAGCCCACATGAGAAACATTGGGACTAGGGCGATACAACCTGCAAGGAGCAGAGATGTGAACAAGTGGATGAAAAGGGATGCCTATCGAACATTTTTACAACCGAGAAACACCCTTATCTTGGGGTGTCACAACAAGTCAGAAAGTATCACCTCATTATGGGGAAAAAAAGTAAATTGCATACATGATAGAAAGTTGCATTACAATCTTCTATATATCTGAGGTTTCTCTTTCCCACACAATATGTTGCCTCATAGTCTTAAGACATTAAGTCCCTTGTAAAAACAGCATGTCAGGAATCAACTACTTGACCAAAACACTCCACACCTACCCCAATTAGCACATGATTCAATATTCAATGAAGTGAAAAGAAAACATCAAAGAAGCTCATCCATGTCAGGACCTTAAGCAACATCAGAGATCTAATCTTAACATATACTCAGTATTAAGACAGTCTACTGAATCACTGATAGAAAACAGCTAACCGCTCGATAGTGCACAACACCAAACCCCGTCAAGTAAATCAATCCAAATATAGACAACTTGTCATGGAGATCTCTCAAAACCCAACTAGACAAAAAGAAAAAAAAGAAAAAAAAAAAAGGAAAAAATCTGGGGAACAGGACACGACAACCACCTTCTCAAGTAAAAAGAACGTCAATCCAACAAGAGAAGTGTTGGAGAATATTGAATCAAATCATGAGTCAAAGCTTGCATACAGCAATCATTAAACTTCATCTTAACCCCTCTTCCTCCAAGTTAAGCTTACTGATGACAGTGGGATTCATGCTTTAGACTAAAGATTATGAAAGAAAACTTGTCCAAAATACAAGCTCATCAAAGAATTGAAACACAAAATTTAGGTTAACAGGACAGCAAGCCAAAACTTGCCGTTCTTTCAATCTACTTTTTTTGGTCCATATGCTCTCAAATTTATCCAAGACTGATTCCTTGACACGAGAGAGAAGTCTGGTCTTAAGAGGCTTTCAACTAAGAGTTGCCTTCCTCTGTTATTCACTATAAAGTTACAGGTTGGAGGAAAGAAACACCCCAAAGAAGCTGGCTATAAAAATCTTTCTACTAGGTAGAAAACCCTTCTCAGAGTCTCAGACGTCCCCCTTTAGTGAAAGGAGAGTTGTGCACAATTTCAGCACTCAAACAGGTATCAATCACTCCCTTTCTAAGACCAAATATCATCTCTCTGTACAATAGAATGTCAACCTTCCCTCTCGAAATCAAAATGTAACCAGAAACCAACAAATTTAGACTAGAGCAACTACGCTCATGTTTTTACTCATCAGAGAATCATAGGACAGAAGTACATTTGAGAATCAAGGGATTCCGTGATTAAAAAAGCTTATAAATGCTTGGAAGTATCAACCAATCAAAGAATATAATGAGATGATACATACAGTAATATTTGCAGCCTTCACAGATTCACTGGAAGACTTCTTCACTGGAGGACGGACAAGAAAGGCCCACAAGCCACGAGGACTACTGAACTCCAAAGACAAAGTTTCATGTGTTAAGTCTCATGTCAAAAAATGGAAAGGCTTTATGTCATACATTTACTAAGGTATAAGAACCAATTATTGGGCTTCAACCATCAGCTTAAGCTTTTGGTTGAAGCCCAATAATTGGTTATATGGTATCAGACTATCAGAGCCTTAGTCCCAAGTTCAAATTTTGGTGGACTCCTATTCTCACATGTGGAATTTCAGCACAAGGTAGGGTGGGCCCGTGCATTATCCATGCTTCAAGCTCACGGGCTTTCGCGTGAGGGGATGTATTAATGTATAAGAACCAACTATTGGGCTCCAACCATCAGCTTAAGCTTTTGGTTGAGATGGTTCTCTAATATTATGATTATCATTAATATTGTCCCCATGAAACTTTGATTGCTGATTGCATACCTGTTGTTTTTTTCTGCATCAAGTACACCCTGGCCTCTATCTATGTCATTTGTAAAGTTGCCTCCCTCGTTATTAGCAATTGATTCAACATCATTTTCCTAGTTCATCAATACAGCATGTAAGTGCAAAACTAAAATGATATCAAGGACAAGAAATAACACATCCATGATCACATGTATATTTTGCACGATTTTATCTAATTTTTAGGTCAAACTGAGTCGATTGGTTCAAACTCTCACCCAAACCTACGTTTCCAGATTGGGCCGAATCAGTTCTTATGCTGGTCTGTTTGATAATTCATAAACATAACACAGGGACACAGAAAAGTGCATACAGAAACATAAGCACCTGAGCGCACACATAAAACATTAAGTACCTCCTGAAGACAAGCTGCCTTAGCCCTAAAAGATGCTTCAAGAAACTCTGCTTCTTTCTTAAGTTTCCTTATTTTCTCAAGATCAGAGCAAGCAGCTTTCAATTGTTCTTTTCCAGAACCAGAACTGGACACATGCATCTCCTGGAGCAACTTCTCCAATTTAACCAAAGCTTCTTCTACATTTTCTAGTGCCTAATATGGAAGCATAGTCATCAAAAGCTAAGATTGTTCTGATTTCTTCACTAGCAGGCGTAGGAAAAAAACACATTGTGAAGACTTGAGGGAATCTTAGTTCAACAGACAACATCATAAACAATAATTGGGGTGGTATACAGTTATTATCACCAAGAAGCTTGCTAGCAAGGGTGCCTGTATGAAAATTAGATAAGTAGGCAAGAAAACAATATACCTTGTTAAAAGAATCAGGCTCCCCCCTAGAGTTAAAGCTAGAAACCGGTCCGGCACTCTGAACAGAATTGTTCGACTTACTCCTGCCAAAATAAGCCAATTCAAGTTTGACAAACAAATAGCATTAACTAGCTCATTTAATGGGAATAAAATAAAACTATAAGCGGGTTGCATGCATCATTAGTTTATTACTACAATGCACACTGTGTTGATGAACCAAGATGCAATTTCTTCAAGGCTTAGTTTGACAAGGCACGAGACGCACTGAGTCGATGGGTTCCCAAGGAGGAAGGGCTAAGACGCGTGCCCTATGGACACGAGGTGTACTGATTTTTCAAACAAACGTATATACTTTAGAATAAAATTTTGTGCAACAATAGTCCCTTTATTTGTTTCAAAGAGGGCCAACAGTTAATAAGTGAAAATTATGGATGAGGGGAAGAAGAGAAAATCAAAACACAAGAATTTGGAAAACAGTGGAATTGCATGATAATGCGAATAGAGTGCGCCTTGGTGTGTCTCACTAGTTGCGCCTCGTGCACCTTAGCTGCACGTTTTGAAACCCATGTGCCTTAAGCACCCTGAGGAGATGGCTGGTGCCTTAGTGCGCCTTGCGCCTAGGCGTGCCTCAGACCCGCGTTTTTAAAGTAACCTTCAAAGTTAAATTAAAGTTCACACCAGTTTCATCGGATACAGCATAGACATTGACTGAAACTAAATTCGTATCAGATGTGATTTGGCTGTTTAATAACTTTTTTGTAGTTGTTATAGTTGACGATGTTGGTGTTATTACATCAGTGATCACCCTAAGTGTCACACAAATAAAACTAATATGTACTATAATTAACCCCTAACCCTAAGATGGAGTCATTGATACAAAACTACAGGCTGGTTCAAATCCATAGAAGTGTACTTCTGACATCCTTGGTTGTAACCCACAGTCAAACTTGGTATACTATCCACTTATGGAAATGGCCCGTGGCTGGATGTGTACAAAATCAATGGGGAATTCCTCTCTTCTATTTATGCCGGAACATCTCTAGAATTGACAACTCAAGGCCGTTTCCTCCCTTCCTTCTACCCAAACCCATACTTCTGCAAACCCACTGCTTTTTTTGGAAGCCATCCATCCTGAGAATGAATATGCCAGCCTTTGTAGGGGAAACATACTGGACTTAGGCTCACTACTTTTCTAACATGTAGCAAACATCTAGGCTTAAGCAACATCAGGGAATTGAATGTCTTACATTAGGTGATATAACTCCGCCCAAGGCTAATTGCACCCGAATTGGAACATGAGACTAGGATTCTTTGGTTCCATTAGGTTAATTTCAACAGTACATCTTCCAAATTGTCCATTACCCATTCCAACCATCACAGCATGCACATAGTGGTAAAGTTTCCCCTAGTCCTCAAACTTTATTAACTTTATTTTATCTCTGGTTTAAAACACTGATATGGCCCAGCGTTACATTTTTCTTTTTAAAAAAAACAAAAAAAAAAAAGCGGACAAAACCAAATTTAAAGTCACTCTAAAGCTAACGTTGTCGAGTTGGTATATTGTCAGAGAACGCATAAAATGATATTGCAAGCATCTTGAGATGAATGGTGAGCCATGTAAGAATATTTTCAGCTGCTTGCTGACTAGCTTTTTCTGCCATTCCTGTAATCATTTACATGTACACATATAATAAGAAGAACATTAACTCACTTTAGCAGGCCTAGTTCCTCCATGGAACTTCCGAGTGTGTTCAGTCTATGACAGAAAAAAGAGCATAGCGTTAAGGAATGTAAAAGTCTCAAGGCGCTAGCAGAAGATAAAAATAAATAAATAAAAAAAGGACACGACTTCAATTAAGCACATATATTACCCTTTTGAAAGAAAACGTGCTGCCTTCACATTTGAAGGGTTTTCCACCCATTTACTATGTTTAATGAAGACCCGGGTCCATCGCGAGCAAACATCTAATGCCTTTTGAACAGCTTCTGAATTTGGAGGACCATCAGACTTCTTTTCATGCCCGTGCGTGTTTTTGAGGGTGTTACTGTAGCCTGGATAGAAAGGAAGCCAATCGAGCTCTTCACAGACTACCTGCGGAATCAGATTACAAATTTACATGTTTTAACCACAATATGATGGCGTCATTAGTTAATCAAAGAAAAGCTTGAAAACAGTGAAGCATGCTTACATCAACATACAGTTCATACGAACTGATCGAAGAGAGCTGTGGATAATACAGCACACATCCACTGACGAAATATCTGATAAATAGCACGCACTAATGAAGGTCAACTAGCAATGAAAAAAATTGAAAGAGCTTTATTAAAATATAGTGTAAGACAGACCTGATAAAGCATTCAACTGGTTCATCAATTTTATCATAACCATTAGCAGCTAAGAAAGACCGTGTACTTCTGCCAAGGGCAACAAAAAATCCAAATATTGCCAGATCCTTCTCCAATACCTGTATTGTCATAAGATAACGTTCCTCCAAAATATTTAAAACATAACAATTTATGAAAACTGCTTTTGTCAACGTACACTATTATGAGAGGTATTTATAAAATAAAATAAAACAACCAATTTCAGACAAAGTTAAGCCTAAAGACCAAACATCTCTACTACAACCAACTACTAATCCATCTGTAAAGCAAGTCAATTTGCGATTGTTTGTAGTTCTCGCGTTTGCCCAACTTTAGGGGAGTCACATTTCACGGGAAACGTTACTATTCCCCGGGAATTACAAATGCTATACCTAAAAAGCCCCTCCCTCAACTTAATAGTTCACCGTCACTTTTGCCACTTCAGCTCTTTTTACTTTTGTCAATCCTCTCAGTAATTTGTAACTTGCTTCATTGCCAATATGCCATTATATTTTTTTTGAATTGATCCAACAAAAGCACTCCAATTTGAACATGCATGACGAACCAATGGCGACTAGATCGACTGTCTCTGACCATCACTTATACTTGCTCAGCGTCCACAATCTTGTTATGTTTTCCCAGCTATGAGCTAGTCGATGAACCGAAAAAAGAAGACCCACAATTCTTTGCTTCTTTCCTCCACCCATCTGGCCATCTCATTCTAATATGAGCTATCTACTTGTATTAGTATTTCTATTTCCATATATTTTGCAACAAGAATATCATGAAGTTGGTTTAAATTTTTTGTATGCCAATATCAGACAACAATCACGGCTTTAATGGAAGATCTAGTTAGACAGCATTTTAGGCCTATAGCTAAATGGGTGTCAATGTATCTTGTATGGGGTGAAGATGATGGATTGAAAGAGGAAGAGAGAAAGAGAGTGTAAAATGGAGATTTTGCCAAATGAGTGATTTGGATTCTTATGTTGACTTTTCTGTAGTATAATGGGGAGGGGCAATCTCGGTAGAGTTTCTAATTCCCGCGGATTTAGGCCTACCCTAACTTAACTGCACCAAAATATCAATTTCAACAGATACTGCACCAATCGTGAACGACTTCTGTAACTTCACAATATCTTCCGAAGCTTCCTTCCTTTTCACGAATAGAAAATAGTAGAAAACTGTTAAGAGTGAGAAGAAGATTGACATGTAAAATCGTATGTCCTGTAAGAAGAAGAATAAAGGCTGCTTTTAGTAATTTATTAACCTATGAGGACTAATAGTATTGAATGACCATACTTACAAAAGCTTTCTAGTCACTCACCGGAAGTAGTGCGTTGGATGAAAGAGGGTTCCATAACCGAAGGGAGAAAATTTTTTGTTTAGTAAAAGGGTAGGGTATGGAAATGTTATGAAAAAGTGTACATGATTAAGTAAAATGTGTGCTTGAAAAAGCAATACACAAAGGAAATTGGACCAAAGGTCTTAGCAGCACTGCTAAGTCTGCTATTACATTTGAATAATGGTCCAAAACATTTTCTTACAAAGTCTAGCAAAACATTTAATTAAAAAATGTTATACAGCAACATCAAACCCTTAACCCCAGAATGATTTGGAGTTGGCTGACATTAATAATCCTTTGAAACTGTCAATGATCAATTGCATACATAAAATAAAATAAAATGGAAAAGAATATGGAAAAGGGGAAAGGGGAACATGATAAATGGTCGTTCTAAACATATAGCTATGAAAGTCATAAAATGAACTTTTTTTCTTTTAATTTTCAAAAATTTAAAATGTTATAAAAAGGCGAAATTTCTCCAAACTCTAAAAACTCTCTTCAACAAGACCTAGACCATATTTCAGATGTTAACGTTGTGCAAATATATATCGTCGGGAAAAGAAAGGACATAAACGAGATTACATTCTTAGTCCGCCCACACTCTTGATATGTGCCCAGCAATTCTATCTCCTTTAGTCTCATTGCCCCCCAACACAATGTTACATATTGGTGTATATTCGCAGTTTAATCGGTATCAGACAGCCGCATTACGCAAACAAGAAATAAACCATTCAGGCATTCAGCTAACCCTTAACTTAAACAAATATAAAAGTTACTCTGGTTGTTACTCACTTCAATACTTTCTGATGTGGTGAGTTTTGACCATATTTTTTCTCTATCAATGGCTCTTTGCAGCTGCTTCTGCACAAGATCAACCCAAAATATCATCTCATCTATCGAGCAATCATCAGCAACCCCACAAGCTGCAGCTCTAGGTCCAAAATGAACCAAGAATTCTCTCTGTAGACCAATTTCCTTTGCAGTATGATAAGCTTCGTGTATAGGAACAAGACCAACAAGAACGTCCATCAAACTACCAGTTACATCAGGGATAATGGAGAAGAACTGTGAACAAGAAACCTTTGCTGATCCAAGCTTCGTTATCACTGAAGAACAGACCAAAGCTAGCACAATGAGTGACATATCTCCGGCATTACCTGATCCAGAAGGTGTTCTTTTCCCAAACCTGATACAAAGTCATCTAGTTTTATTACACATTGCAGGTTTAATACTTAATAGAAGACCAACAAACTATCAACATTGTGCATAATTTAAATAGAAGGTGATCACACACATTGTGGCAGCCTTGAAACGGGGATCCCTTTCAAAGTGATTGACAAATGTTGTTACAACAACTGGTATTTGTTCGGACCAAAACCAGTCAAAAAGTTGAGGTTGTTTGCCAGATAATTTCTCCCTGATTATACTTTCCAGAGGGGCAGACAGACGCAACAAGCTGCATCATCATAAAGCAAAACGTCAGTATATATGAAAATTCGAACACCAGAAACACGCAAATTAAAAATGAAAGAAAACTACACAGGACTTATCATAAGAGAAAATAATGATGGTCCAGCGTACATAATTTTTAAGAAACCACTGATAGTATCACCCACCCACCTTAATTAGCTGAGCACACCAAAAATACTCCAGCATTAAAAATTGTTTTCAATGGCAAAAGAGAGGTAACGCAAGTACCAAGGATTGCTTCACTACCAAGGACCTAGGATTCCAAGAAAATGTAGAAGCATATGAGCCGCTCTGTCACTTAATTTCTTTCCACTGTGTAGTTAGTTAGGCAGAAGGTCAAGTAGAGATTCGCTTGAGTTAGTTGGTGAGTGCATCCAATCAATGAAGGGGTCCAACGGCATGAAACTGATACCCGCCATTCTAAATTCTTATAATCATTCACTCATGATCAACAACAATGAGGAACTTTCACATCAGTAAATTAGACCAGATATCCCAAAATTTCACCATTCACATGAAGAAAAATACTTTTTACTCCAGTGTTTTACTGTTTTATGAAGTTAATAAAAACCTTCCAATGATATCCTCTAAACCTCCTTCTATACATCTATAACTCAATGTTAATTTCATAGAAAAAGAACTTACAAAGTGTAATAGTTTGCTGACTTAGCACCATTGGTCATTTACACAATTCTCCACTTTTAAGAGTCAATAGAAGGGGCAAATAACTCCTACAAATGAATTATTCAAAATCTCCAATATAAAAATCCTTATTAATTGCATAAAAAAATAAACTTAACTTATCACAGTTCTATGCCTGGAGTAAAAAATAGTACACGCGACTTCAAGCAGGGAAGATATGATTTTGTTGAGGCAGGGTAGGCTAGAGAACTTTCTCAGATTGGGCAGATTTTGAATTTCAGCTTCAAAGTTTAAGTTTCAACTCAAATAACAATATTAAAAGTACACGCCAGATATTTGAAACATGTCCTTACATGTGACGTGACCTGCTCGCTTCACCACAATCCCCTCCTCCCACACCAAATAAAATAAAAGGAAAGAAGTTATCCATCATGTTCAAACCCTACAAGTGTCTCTGTGACAATTATTGCTACAAAACTTGATTGAGAGATTTGATCACGACCGAAGATACCGCTTAGTACCACTTACAATGTGAAAGCATATAAAAGAGGGAACAACTACCTTCTTTGGACAACAAGATTTACTTCTTTATCTCCTCCATCCCTGCGTGATGCAACCTCATGTGCAGCTTGCAATAACGCATAAACAGATGCCTGAACAAGTAAAATGTACAAACCTAAGTAATGGTGCGTGCCAATTAAACAGCAACAAATGTAGGAGCAACAACAACAACAACAACAACAACAACAACAACAACAACAACAGAGCCTTAATCCCAAAACAAATGTAGGAGCACATAACTTTAATATTTAATGCAGCTATAGCCTACAGGTTCTTTTGTTTGTCGTATTAACGCAACTTTCGTATGTATCTGAAACAATTTTATTGGCAGCAACGGACCAAAAGGGTTCAAAAATAATTGCCAGAGCAAAACATGTAGGAGATGTATGTTTTACTCATTCAATTCCTCCCCCACCCCCTGCCTTCCTAGCAGAGGTCATGTGGATAGAAGATACAGGACAAAAAAGAAGAGCATAGGAGGCCATCACGGAACATCATACACTCAATTAGAGACGGCCTATGATAGTCTGATTTGGGTACGAGTGTCGGATTCGGCATAACTAAAACTTTGAGACACGGGGACCCTGTCGTAAAATGAGGACACGGGTGCGGGGACACATCTTCAATGCAGTAATACACTTCTATATTTGTAATATTAAAAAAAAAATAGTGTAACTGAAGGAAAGAACAACAAATAAGACTAAAAACCATAAAATATAGTACTAAATGTCTTATAAACCCCTCTTCCCCTCCACTTTTGTGCTGGGAGCCTCACTAGTTAAGTCCTCTTAGGAGAACTGTCGGACTAATAAGCGTCGGGTACAGAATCCATACCCATATCCATGTCGTGTCGACACGGGTACTGACCGAAGAATGAAGAGTTGAAGTAACATACGAGATGGGAATGGGTAGGGTCTCGGTAGGGTCCTATAGGATCCATATCCAGACCCATATTATATATATTGGAACCAGATTCGAGTTCCAACTCATATCCGCAAGGTCCAAAACTTTCAGCTAGGTAGGATCTAGGCCCCCAATGAGTGATTCTTTTCATTTTGTTTACTTAAATTCTTCATCTTTTTATGTAATTTTGCTATTAAAATTATATACAACGCATTAGTATGTTCAACAAGATTATAGATATAAAATAAGTCAAAACTTATCATGACTAAGTAACAAAATACCACATAAGTTATTATTTGAATGATGAAAAAGTTATATGTTGTTTCTCGAATTTTTAATTTATGTTGTAAATTCTTTAATAGCCCATGAAATAAGTAAAATGACATACGAGAGTTAAAAAAGGATAAGAAAACAGACTTTTTTAGACTTTAGTAATTCTTACTCCGTATATATTTAAAAATAAAATAAAAATTTTAAAAAAATGGGTCCACGGGTAGGGTTTAGGTCTTAACGACCCAGCTCCGCAGAAATTTTTCTAGACCCATATTCATTGGGTCCATAAAAATGAGATCCATATCTGGCCCCTCAGGGTCCAATCCGAGGATCTAGGCAGGGTCCTGGAGCCATTGTCATCCCTACTCAACTGGAAGTTTCCTCTTTGAATGATTTGAGTTAGTATAGTGATGATGGACCTAGCAGATAATAAGAACATAATGGACAGCAGTTCCTACTTCCTAGTTACTACATGTAACATAGGCTATGTTACTTCGACACTTCATATGAGCTCGCATACCCGTGCCCGACACTTGGACATTGGTATGACACTCCGAAACTTCATTTTAGACTAAAAACTTGACAATTTTTCATAAAATAGAAAATAGCCGGGTACGACACTTGGGTACACACCCATGTCGGACCCATCGGACCCTTCGAACTAAGTCTGCATAACATAGAACATAGGTCCAAGAATTAGTTTACTCATTTCCTTTGGGCTATATAATATCGCTTCACATAAATATTAAATTACGACAAAAACAGATACGCCGCGCCCACATTTCATGTATGATTTCACGACAAGACTTAGGTTGTGATATCACCCAAAATTAATTAAAAATCATTTGCAAGACTAAAAGTAATACTCGTAACATGAAACCTACCCTTTGGATAACAAACAAGAAAAACAGAACTATTGCTAAAAAGTTAGACTGCAGTGATCCAACTTACATTGATTGACCTGCTATGGTGTAAAATAGAAAGCATATTCTTATATAGATGCGCAGAATGCAGAATATGTTAAACAGCCTAAAATTTATAAAATTAACTCAACATTCAAAGAACCTTTCAAGGCAACCTGATATGATAGTGCCTTTGCCCATGCGTTTTTGTCAACACCCAGCCATGCTGCTGAAAACCAGGGTATTTTCCAAAGTGAACTTTTTTCTTTTATTGACAGCTCAAAAACTCTGGCTGCGTCATATAACGATTGAACAAGCCCATCATTGTAGTCTTCATTTTTCAGTGCTTGATCAAGTCTCATTCTCATTGCTTCAACATCTCTGCTCATGTTAGCTTCGGGATTGCCGTTAACCTTTAAACCGTCATCAGCAGAAGCAAACTGAATGATGTTCCCAGCTCTTTTTATTTTGTTAGAAAATAGTGTTTGTTTCCGAACCCTTAAATACCTACAACTATATCTATAACTTCTGTTCTCAAGCTCTGTACATTTCAAGAAAGTCTTTCCCATAACAGCGCAATCTGTCCGATCCAAATCACCCACTTTGTACAAAATATGGACTTCATTTGATTTGCGAACAGATAATCGGGTAGAAGTGCTGGCAATATGAAACAAGTCAGAAAATAGTAAGCACATGTTTTAGAGTTCTAAGAAACAATTAATGCTCATGTATAACGAAAGAGATTTTAAATTTACGTAACCAACTATGACAATTGTAATAATACTGGCCCATCTGTAAGATAATGTAGCAACATTTTTCGAGAAGAGCTAGTTATACCATCAATCAAAGGCAGTAACTTACTTATATTTTTCAATGTAACAATACTCTTGGCTACTAGGGCATACAAAAGGATTAGACCCACAAGCCAAATCCTACTATATTTCATTCAATAATTTTTTTTTCTCGGTAGTAACACACATCTAGTAGTGAAGTACATAATAAGGAATAGTTTTTCTTGTCAGGAATGATGTTCTGGGTTACCTATGAAATTTACAGCACCAAGAAACACGAGATATTGGTGCAAACTTAGTACCGATCAGAACAACACCAGAAGGGCCACCTCATGAATTGAACAGGCCACGAGGCCTACAACAGAATGGGTAACTAACATCCTCCGTTTTCAAATGTCCTAACAAGTAGCACCCATTCATTTCTTCATAATTTGAAATTTCGTATCAACCTATCCTTGTCTATATATTATGGTTGGATGGATAATGAACAGGGGCAGACCCACTCTTGTGAAAGGTGTAGCACTTGCCACACCATAATGTGGAAAATTTGTTAGAGAAATGAAAATTAGTAATAGAATTCCCCTTTTATTTTGCATTATTGTACTTCAACGCACAATCACGTGTTACTGACTGATTATTTCCAATACTTCTAATGCAATCTACTAATTCTTATTTCGAAATTTAACCCTCTATCTCCTACTTTATTTTCTTATTTACTCCTTTAAAGCCCCCAATCACCTCTCTCATTTCCTCTAACCATCTCTTATTATACGGAGTCATTACACTTATCATCTCCCTCATTTCTCAGTTCATCCTTTTTTATCTCATTCTCATAATTTTATCTTCCTCATTTTCTCAACTACTTTCTTATAACACCCTGAGTAATATTTTTGAGACGATGGTTAATTTGTCACTTACCAAGTTACCATTTGACAATTACTATTGATGCAATCTATTATGTTTAGAGTTATTGTTTGATCGATTAGTTGTTTGCTGGTTGAAATCGAGTTTAATTAGTATTTGACATTTTCTATGAAGTACGAAATGTTTGGCTACTGTATTATTGTTTTCCCTTTTTGTGTAAATTCTAAATCAATTCGGGTGCATACTTCTGATTTAGTCACCTGTGTTTTGATTGCCTTATTATTACTACTCCAACATAAAAATCTAAGTTTGGGCAATTTTTCTAGTTTCAAAGGGCATGGCTACTTTGCACCTGCTTAAAAGTAACTCTTGAGGCGTTGATCTTGTGAACTTAATGTTGAATAGTAAAAAAACGGCAAATTTGGAGTAATTAGAGTAGTCATGCTGTTGATGTAGTTGAGTTGATAATGGTAATGGGTTTTTAACGATTTGATAATCCTGGGTCCGTTACTGATCATGAGCAATTTCAATGACATTTTCCTGCTACAAGCATGCTTTCGCTCAATGCAACTAATAAAAGCCTAAACTTGTAGTACTCCGCATTTCCGCAATTCTTATCACCAAACTCAAAAATCGTCTCATCAACTATCGACTACAAACACCTCTCAGTAAACAAATGTACAACTTCAAAATTCATTTCAGTAAACTTGAAGAAAATTCAGATTAACTCCTATATATTGGATCAAAAGTAATACTTCAAATTCTAACTCAAAAGCTTAATCTCTTAACTCCTACATACTTGATACATAGATGATACATCAAATTAAACGGAGCAACACAAGATAATGAAGAAATGCAATCAAATAAGGTAAGATACATAAATAGCAGCAAAATCAGATTAAATAAACAAGGAATTGAGAACAAGTGGTCGACTGAAAACCCTAAGTTGAATTTAGAAGAGCGGAAAATGAATGAAGGAGGAGGAAAGCACGGACCTTGGAGATAAGAAGCAATGGTGATAAAGTTTAGCTGACATTTGGGTAAGATAGAAGATGAATTCCGCGGGGAAAATTAGATGAAAGATGAGAGGACACAGTGTGTGTAGAAACCAGAAACTCGTTACTTTTGACAAGGGGGTCACAGAACGACTACGTGGATTTTACGCCTTCACATAACGCTTTTCTTTGGCCATTGTAGTCTGCCACTTCTGCGTCTGCCTACTCCTCCCAAGTACTTGATTTTCATTGAGAATTAAAATTTTCTTAGTTTTCCCTTCAAAGTAAATCAATCAATCAATCATACTATACTATATATTAATTACAGAAACCAAGGGACTTCAATGCAGTTAAATAAATCTATACAACTTAATTATACTATATAGTTTTTAATCGCTAGCGCTGTGTGACGGACCTGAACAAAGGACTTCAATATAAACATTATATAGTTTTGGTTAAAAGTATAAATTTAGATAATATTAGAATATGGCGAGTTTCCTTAAAGTATAATAAGTATATATATGTTATATTTTGGAAACTATTAAAATATAAGTAAATCAATTCAGATTTCCAAAAAATATAATATATTCCATAATTCATTAGATTTGTAATTTAATTAGTAAATAATAATTATTACTCTTAAATAATATTCTTGTAACAACCCGAACTTTTAAGTTCATTCGACCGAGTGAGGAGAGGTACTCGACCGAGTGAAGTTTCACTCGATCGAATGTGTCTCACTCGATCGAGTGTGGTTCACTCGACCGAGTGAGCATTTCACTCGGCCGAGTGGATTTTGCGTGACGACTTACCTTATCTCCTTCCCTCACTTTTGAGATTTCCCCTTACCTTTTCTCACCACCTTATCCCCTCACCCTTATCCTACCATCTC
>JAGPOY010000372.1:13040-25571 GCA_018983105.1 Silene uniflora | reverse complement strand
CAGTCTTGGGGTTTGTTTGATTTGTTTTCTAAAAACTATGAGATTTTAAGGGAAGAGTAATAAGGAAGGAGAAATCAGTAACAGAAAACACTAGGATTGTCGGTTCACCATTGCTTCTAGGTCCGGACTAAATATCATAAAATGCCCTAAAGTCGGCCTGTGAGTAATGAAAAGGTCCTTTCGGTCCGCTATTCACCCTAGGATAATACTAACTTAGCTTTCACCCTGATTAGCATAATCCTAATGCTCGTTGCAGAACTACCCATATCCCAATCTTTCGATCCAGGTTAAGAGGGTTTTGGGTCAGTCAATTGAATGCGTCGACTCAAACAATTAACAACTATTAAACGCAGCAGAAACATACAGACTAAATTACGGGTATAAAATTCATGTCATCCTTCCTATGCCATGGCTACCCTAAATCCTAGCGATAAGTTTAGGTACGCATAATTGCAATTAAAACAAAGATAGAGATGAAAGAGAAGAGGAACAACATAATAACCGAAAAATAACAATCTCAAACTAATTGAATTAAACTAGAAATATCGTACCCGATTCGGAACGAAAAGGAGAGAATACAGTGTAACGTTTCAAAAACAGGTCTGGAATAATCGTCCAAAAGTAAGTGATAATCTCTCTTATTCTATCTCGACCTAATATATGGAAAACAAAAGCAACAGCGTAAAATACTAGTACAATAGGTTCCGAAGCCCATCAGCTCAGATTCCTCTCGATCGAGAACAGATAGCTCTCGATCGAGCACTTTCCTTAGGGGCCCCTCTCGATCGAGAACAAATACTTCTCGATCGAGACCTTCAAGTCGGCATCCTCTCGATCGAGTACAGGACAGCTCGATCGAGGACTTTTGCGTACACATTCCACTCGATCGAGCACAGGACAGCTCGATCGAGGACTTTGGCCTCTTCGTATGCTCTCACATCCTTTCTGACGTCTTTCACGCATCTCTAGGCAGCAAGTCTCCACTCCGACTCCCTTATGATGGCTTAGAGGACCACAAATGGGTTGATTTCCAATCATTTCCGGCTCGTCCCTGCAAATAATGCAAAACAAACCAAAGTAGACTATTCGGGGGACATTTGTAGCAATATACTACGGAATAAGCATAGAAATGTGTGCTAAAAAGGCCTAAAAGGTCTATATGAAGTGCACACATCAAACTTCCCCAAACCAAACCCTTGCTTGTCCTCAAGCAATAAGGATGCAAACAACTAATGGAACAAGCGAACTCATAACCCCCACAAATAGTCTACTCAAACCAATTTAATGCAATAGTCAAAACTCAGCAACAACGTCACTTGCAAACGAGCTAAATATGTTCGAAAAATAACTGAACCGTCAACCTTGCTAGACCTTCAATGTCGGACTCTCACGGGTCACTCTTCTCTCAACAAGCAAATGGTAAACAAAAGTATATATGTGAAAGAGAGAAGAAGGGATAGTCGCTCACCTAACTACGACCCACAAAATCATGCATGCAATATAATATGATAATCAATTCTAGCTACCGTACATACGCATACCACCGTTCAAGGACTATCACGTGCCGAACAATTGCAAAATATGGGAATGTGAGGCTAATTGGTAAGAAGAGGCAAAACAAATTATGGGGAAGTGAAGGTATAATAGCCGAGCTAGAACCTGATCAAAACCATAAATAAACGCATCCCGCTCTATCCAATCATCAAAAATAAGATCATTGCCTTTTATACGACTAGGCAAAAACAATTATTCCCAAAATCCACCTCGTAAAATGTAAATAAGCATAGGAGATGTAAAAGTTCAGCCACTTATTATTTTTTTTCCTTTTCTTTTCCTGATTTTTTTCATTTCATTTTTTTTTTCTCGGCTGAACAGGCAAACCTCTCGATCGAGTGAGGTAACCACTCGATTGAGGAAAACACTAGGCACAATCACTCGATCGAGAGACAAGGTCTCGATCGAGCACTTTCCACACCCAAAACCACTCGATCGAGCAAAAGAGTACTCGATCGAGGACTTTACTTCTCCTTCGTCCCTTCTTTTTCATAAATACCCACTCCAACGAAATTGTAAACGAGCCAAAACCAACATAGACGATATATACCTAAAACTACTAAACTAGCTCAGCAAAAGGGAGGGCTAAGTTTATGGATTGTAGCTAAAGGGCAACAGGCAGTTATGGCTTAATGTGGACTTAAAGGGGTAAAATGAGAAAGGGGAAAATGCAATAGTTCTCTAAACACATGATACCGACCACAAACCCATGCGTGCAGGCAATAAGCAACTAAATATCATACTTGTGCAATTTAATGTTACATGACATGCAAGGAGTAACTACTCACATTTCTACATGAAATTGGTCATGAATGACACCAATTTATTAGGCTCTAATCCTCAGAAATTATAAGTAGGTTGCCAACAGATCAGGTCAAGTTTATTCGTTCAATATTAGCTTCAAACAAGGACTCGTAATGACTATGCCAAGGATAACATGACTGCGCAAGGCTTAAGTAAAAACCAAAAGAAGGGTAGAGAAACTGTTCCGACTCGACTATAATGCAAAAATAAACGTGAAATTTTTTTTTATTTTTTTTATTTTATATATTTTTTGAATTTAACAAACAATGCAACAATGCACACAGAAACAATATGTGATAACAAAAATGCAATAAAAACAATATGCAGACAGATATGGATGCACAACCTCCCCAAACCAAACTGTACAATGTCCCCATTGTACAAATCAAGGAAGAAGAAATGCAAACTAAGAAAGTGATTCGGAAACTTACAAAGATGCGCACCACGGACCTCCCCAAACCGAACCAAAAAGTGAGGTGAACAAGGAAATCGATCGACCAAAACAGCAGGAAGACAGCAGTCGATCGAGAAGAGAACCTCTCGATCGAGTTAGAAGGAGGTCGATCGAGAAGAGGATAGCATGATCCAATCGAGAAGATAGCCCCTCGATCGAGAACAAAAACTCTCGATCGAGGAACTCAGTTGCCCACAAACCACTCGATCGAGAAGACAAATCCTTCGATCGAGCCAAAGTCGCGTCAGTAAGCGACCAGCCAGCGTAGAGACTGAGTAATTACGCAAAACAACATTAAAATCGTTTGTAACACACAAAAACAGAAATAAAAGCACACTAAAATGTTTGAAATAAAGTACAACAAATACAATACGGGTTGCCTCCCGAAAACCGCAGGTTTAAAAGGTCCCGCGCTCGACCTAGAAGCTTCAATTGCCAAGCTCCTCATGCTCGTCGACCTCGTCGAAAAAGAATACTTCGACGCGACCAACAACAGCATCTGCTCTATAGTAATGCTTTACATGATGACCATTAACTTTGAAGCGACTTCCCTCGGAGTCCTCTAACTCGACGGAGCCAAATTTGGTGACACGAGTCACCGTGTACGGTCCGCTCCACCTGGACTTCAGCTTACCAGGAAATAGTCTCAGTCGAGCATTAAATAGCAACACCTTTTGCCCAACCTGGAATTCTCGAGGTACAATCCTCTTATCGTGCCAACGCTTGGTCTTCTCTTTGTAAATGCGAGAGCTATCATAAGCATTTAACCGAAACTCCTCCAGCGCACCTAGCTGCAACAAACGCTTCTCACCACACAAGTCAGCATCATAATTAAGCTGGCGGATAGCCCACCAAGCTTTATGTTCTAACTCAACAGGTAAATGACAAGACTTTCCGTACACTAAACGATACGGTGAAGCACCGATTGGTGTCTTAAAAGCGGTCCTATAAGCCCACAACGTGTCCTCTAATTTGGCACTCCAGTCCTTCCGTGATTTAGACACTACCTTACTCAAAATCTTCTTAAGTTCCCTATTGGAGACTTCGACTTAACCACTAGTTTGAGGGTGATACCCCAAACCTCTACGGTGTTTGACACCATACTTAGACAACAAGGTAGTCAGCTGCTGTTCCCTAAAATGCATACCTCGGTCACTAATGACGACCCTAGGGACACCAAAATGAGAGAAAATGGTCTTACGGAACAGCTTAATCACAGTCCTGGCGTCACAGTTGGGAGTGCCAATCGCCTCCACCCACTTAGACACGTAATCTACAGCTACTAGAATATACCTGTTACCCTGGCTAGACGGGAATGGTCCCTGATAGTCGATGCCCCAAACATCAAAAATCTTAACCTCTAAGATGCCATTCTGAGGCATCTCATGTCTCTTGGAAATGTTTCCCGATCGCTGACAAGCATCACAACTAGCAACAAAAACCTTAGTGTCAGCAAAAAGAGTAGGCCAAAAGAAACCCGACTGAAGTACCTTAGCCACGGTGCGCGATGGACCGTGGTGACCTCCGGAAGGGGCCGAATGGCAGCCTTCCAAGATAGCCTTGGTTTCCCATTGCGGAATACACCGCCTGTAGATTCCATCTGCACATTCCTTGAATAGGTAAGGATCATCCCAGAAGTACTGTCGCGCATCATGGTAGAACCTCTTCCGCTGCTGATAAGATAGACCCGGTGGCAGCTCCTGACTGACAGCATATTTAGCATAATCTGCAAACCAAGGTTCAACACCATCCTTAGAGTTCACAGAGGTTACAGAAAAAACACCAACAGTATATAAAGAATCATCAACAAATGAGTCATTAATAGGAAGAGAATCCTCCCCCTCCTGTTACGTTAGACGCGACAGATGGTCTGCTACTACATTTTCTGCTCCCTTCTTATCCTTAATCTCCAAATCAAACTCCTGTAAAAGGAGTATCCATCTCAACAATCTGGGCTTAGCTTCCTTCTTATTCAGAAGGTGTTTCAGCGCTGCATGATCTGTAAAAATGATAACTTTAGAACCCAAAAAATAGGATCTAAACTTATCTAACGCATAAACAACAGCTAAAAGCTCCTTCTCCGTGGTAGCATATTTGACTTGAGCCTCATCCGGAGTTCGGCTCGCATAGTAAATCGCACTCAGCGCTTTGTCTTTCCGCTGGCCCAGCACCGCTCCTAATGCGTAATCACTGGCAACGCACATGATCTCGAAAGGCAGCTTCCAGTCTGGAGGCTGAATAATGGGTGCAGAAACCAAAGCCTGCTTCAAAAGATTAAAAGCAGAAAGACAATCATCAGAAAAATTAAAAGGAGCATCTTTTAATAGCAACTGTGTAAGTGGCCGAGCAATCTTTGAGAAATCCTTGATAAACCGGCGGTAAAAGCCAGCATGGCCAAGGAAACTTCTCACCCCCTTAACATTAATTGGAGGGGGCAATTGCTCGATCACTTGTACCTTTGCTCTGTCTACCTCAATACCCCTGTTGGAGACTAAGTGCCCAAGGACTACGCCCTCATTAACCATGAAATGGCACTTCTTCCAGTTTAGCACCAGATTAACGTCGATACAACGCTGCAAAACTTTATCAAGGTTAGCTAAACAATGATCAAAATCATTCCCATAGACATTGAAGTTATCCATAAAGACTTCCATGATAGACTCTATATACTCAGAAAATATCCCCATCATGTACCTTTGGAAGGCAGCAGGGGCATTACACAAACCAAAAGGCATCCTGCGATAAGCAAAAACACCCTTAGGACAAGTAAAAGTAGTCTTTTCCTGATCATCTGGATGAATAGGGATCTGAAAGAACCCTGAGTATCCGTCCAGATAACAGAAAAACTCATGAGAAGCTAACCTCTCTATCATCTGATCAATGAAAGGAAGGGGGAAATTCTCCTTCTTGGTGGCGGCATTTAATTGCCGATAGTCTATACACATCTGCCACCCTGTCACTAGTCGAGTAGGTATTAGTTCATTCTTTTCATTAGTAACAACTGTAGTGCCACCTTTCTTTGGTACCACCTGAACATGACTTACCCATTTAGAACTCCCAACTGAATAAACAATACCTGCATCGAGTAGTTTCATAACCTCAGCCGTCGCAACCTCCTCCATTTTCGGGTTCAGCTTTCGCTGACCCTGTCTGCAAGGTTTGTGACCATCCTCTAGCTCAATCTTGTGCATGCAACATCAGGGCTGATGCCCTTAATGTCATCCAATGAATGGCCCATCGCCTTCCTGTTTCGCTTAAGAACACTCAATAAAGGCAGTTAGCTGATCATCATTAAGCTTAGCACTTACTATAACTGGAAACTGCTCAGTATTATCAAGAAAAGCATACTGAAGGGTGTTTTTGCTCTGGAACCTTTACCTCGACTGACCACAAAGGATGTGCCAAGTTTTCTACCTGTTCCAGCTCAGCGTCAGTCAACTCTACCTCATCTGTCAACTACATCCCATCTGTAGCGATCCAGAACAATTCCTCCATAACATCCTGATCCTCGTGATCTGAATAATCTGCACACTCAGCGAATAGCATCAGAGACTCTAACGGATCCCTTACCAGGGAATCCGACCAAACCTCATAAGAATACTCATCAATAATATCTACTGAATAACAAGTGTCCTCTATCATCGGTTTAGACAAAGTCTCAGGCAGACTAAACGTAATCAAGTCATCCCCTACTCCCAGAGTCAAACGCCCAAGTTTGACATCTATAATGGCCCCAGCTGTACACAGAAATGGTCTACCCAAGATAATCTGGGTGCGGGTATCCTCAGCAATATCTAAAACAATAAAATCCACTGGAATAAAGAACTTGCCCACCTTGACGGGCACGTCCTCTAAGATACCTAAAGGTCGTCTAACAGATCTGTCAGCCATCTGTAGGGTGATATTGGTCATTTTTAGGTGACCCAAATTAAGCTTACTAAAAGTAGAATAGGGTATGACACTAACACTAGCACCAAGGTCACATAACGCCCTATCTATCACAACACTCCCTATGACACAAGAGATCGAGAAACTACCCGGGTCTTTCAGTTTGGGAGGAGATTTACTCAAAATTAGGCTACTAGACTCTTCCGTAAAAGCGACTGTAGCAACTTCTCCAAGATCCTTCTTACGCGTAATAATATCTTTCATAAATTTAGCGTAAGACGGAACTTGGGTCACTAACTCAACAAAAGGAACGGTTATCTGAACGTTACGTACCATATCCATGAATTTGCTGAATTGTCTCTCCGCCTTTGTATCTCGTAATCGACCTGGGTAGGGAACTTTGACTATCGGAAGCGGGTCCCCAACTTTCTCTTTACCTTTGTTAACTCTCGGCACCCCCGCAGCAGGGGAGGGTACCCCATCTCGTACAGAATCAGAACGCGCATCTGTACGCTGATTATTGCTCGATCGAGGCTCAGTATTGCTCGATCGAGAGCTTTCTTCTACAATTCCTCTCGATCGAGTTACAGCATTACTCGATCGAGAAGTGTCTTCAGCCAGGTTTCTCGATCGTGTAACTTTATTACTCGATCGAGGACTTTCATCCTCAAAAGTGGTTGATCGAGAAGGTTGATCACTCGATCGAGGGGTTTTCAGCAATTCTTCATCCGTATGTTGTACAGTAGCTTCTGCCTCGGTAATTGTGCTCTCTGGAGTACGTTCTGGTCCGTCATAAGTGCGACCACTCCTCAAATTTATTGCTAGTACCAGGTCTTTCTCTAAGAACATCGTTTCACATTTTTCAAGCAATTGGCGGAAGGCGTCCGCACTAGCTTTCTGCTCAATTTGCTGCTCATGGATGGTAGCCTTAAGATCATCATACTCAGCTTGGGTAATGAGTACTTGACTAATATTGGCCGGCACCTGGCTCTTCGTGGCGGTCAAATCATCATAAAGCTCGGAGAATGAACCTCCTTGCTTAAATTTCCGGTAGGCTAAAACCCTCGTAGGCTCAGCCATACATGATACGAGATCGTGTCCCTCTTCACCACATCTACCACAAACTATCTCCATAGCAAAAAATTGATGCATTTCGACCTATCTTACCGTCTCAGCTGCACGAACTTTTTTATCAACATCACAATTAGGCTGCTCACCTCTAGGATTCCCATAGTTTGCTGTATAAGTGGCCATATTTTCAATCAACTGCCACCCCTTATCATCTGCAACATTGACCTGAAATCTTCCTAGTGCCGCGGCATCTAATATAGCTCTCTGCTCATAAAGTAACCCGTTGTAGAACTGGGTGCATAAATACCATCGCTCAAACCCATGGTGAGGGACTGAGCGAACCAACTTGTTAAACCTGGCCCATGTTTCACTCAAACTTTCCGCAGCAGATTGAGTGAAATTAGTAATTTGGCCCCTAAGCGCAGCAGTTCGCCAAGGAGGAAAATACCTTCTATAAAAAGCCAATGCCAATGTACTCCAGTCTACGACCTCAGCAGCTGTCCTATCAAGGTCTCTCCACCAATCTTTAGCATCATCAGTCAAGGAAAAAGGAAATAGAAACTCCTTCACCTTGTCTTGTGTTACTCCAGCTACTAGCGGAATGGTTGAGCAATAATCAGTAAAAAGCTCAACATGCTTAGCCGGGTCTTCACCTACCATGCCCTTAAATAGATTTCGCTCCACCAAATTCAGAAAATCCGGATGGATACCAAATGTACCCTCATTAGCTGTAGGCAGGAGAAGTCCCTTCGGCAAATCATTTGCACTAGGCTCAGAATAACTTGCAATATTAGGCATACCTGCAAGCACTAAACACTAGAATAAAGTATAAGAAGTGTCTCAAGGAATGAATTCCTCGAGACAAAAGACAAACAAAGAAAACTACAAAATTACACCGTCTCCCCGGCAACGGCGCCAAAATTTGACACGGCTGTCGCAACCCTGTCAAAGATAAAACCTACCGGTCTCAACTAAATGTAGTAGAGGCAGTTGGGTATCGTATCCAGAGAGAGATGGGAATCCTATAGTCTACTAAGTCTGTCTAAAGTAACCAGTCTTGGGGTTTGTTTGATTTGTTTTCTAAAAACTATGAGATTTTAAAGGAAGAGTAATAAGGAAGGAGAAATCAGTAAGAGAAAACACTTGGATTGTCGGTTCACCATGGCTTCTAGGTCCGGACTAAATATCATAAAATGCCCTAAAGTCGGTCTGTGAGTAATGAAAAGGTCCTTTCGGTCCGCTATTCACCCTAGGATAACACTAACTTAGCTTTCACCCTGATTAGCATAATCCTAATGCTCGCTGCAGAACTACCCCTATCCCAATCTTTCGATCCAGGTCAAAAGGGTTTCAGGTCAGTCAATTGATGCGTCGACTCAAACAATTAACAACTATTAAACGCAGCAGAAACATACAGACTAAATTACGGTTATAAAATTCATGTCATCCTTCCTATGCCATGGCTACCCTAAATCCTAGCGATAAGTTTAGCTACGCATAATTGCAATTAAAACAAAGATAGAGATGAAAGAGAAGAGGAACAACATAATAACCGAAAATAACAATCTCAAACTAATTGAATTAAACTAGAAAGATCGTACCCGATTCGGAACGAAAAGGAGAGAATACAGTGTAACGTTTCAAAAACAGGTCTGGAATAATCGTCCAAAAGTAAGTGATAATCTCTCCTATTCTATCTCGACCTAATATATGGAAAACAAAAGCAACAGCGTAAAATACTAGTACAATAGGTTCCGAAGCCCCATCAGCTCAGATTCCTCTCGATCGAGAACAGATAGCTCTCGATCGAGGACTTTCCTTAGGGGCCCCTCTCGATCGAGAACAAATACTTCTCGATCGAGACCTTCAAGTCGGCATCCTCTCGATCGAGCACAGGACAGCTCGATCGAGGAATTTGGCGTACACATTCCACTCGATCGAGGACTTTGGCCTCTTCGTATGCTCTCACATCCTTTCTGACGTCTTTCACGCATATCTAGGCAGTAAGTCTCCACTCCGACTCCCTTATGATGGCTTAGAGGACCAATGGGTTGATTTCCAATCATTTCCGGCTCGTACCTGCAAATAATGCAAAACAAACCAAAGTAGACTATTCGGGGGACATTTGTAGCAATATACTACGGAATAAGCATAGAAATGTGTGTTAAAAAGGCCTAAAAGGTCTATATGAAGTGCACACATCAAGGGACGTGCACATTAAGGACTTGGGTTCGCTCATTGAGCGGGGATTTGGTGGGTCAGGCTGCGGTCCTCCACTGGCGGTGTGAATTATCTTTGCGGCGGTAATCTAGCAGAGCTACACGGTTCGTCGTGTAGTCAGTTACTCGTAAGGAGAGGGAGTTGGAGAAAGAGTGATTATTTGGCTTGTATTGTATCTTTGCTTACGCTGTGTTGTCTTAACTTTTATATTCAGTTGACTGACCCCGTTTATGTGTTTTAAAAACTATGGTGATCCATTCAGGGATGGTGAGCAGTTGGCTTAGCAGGTTTGGAGCTTGATGATGATGTCCCTGCGGGATGGGAGGAAGAGTCATCACGAGTCTTTGCTTAGCGTAGCCGACAATAGTTAGACAATCTATGTTTTGAGACAGTTGTTGTAATCTTTCAGTTTGGTTTGCTTTGTGACGGTTGTATCGCTTTAAACTTTAATATAATAAAGGTACTCGTATTGTTTATTTGATGTTCACTACCTCGGTTATCCGAGATGGTAACGCCTTTATATGCTAGGGTAACCCTTGGTAGGGTACTCCGGTATTTCGGGGTGTTACAGAGGTAGTAGAAGACGGTCAGATTCATTCGCAACCCATAAATATGAGCCTACCCGCTGATCATCGTGATCAAACCATAGTCTTGAAGAGTCATTGTTATATAATGCTCGTTCAAGTTTGCGAGCCTGACGAAAGCATTTCCGATCCTCACCACCGCCAAACTCGATTAGGGCGTACCGCCCGAAGCCATCATGCGCATCATTGTCCGGGTAGATAGTTTGAACCAAATTCAATCCGGCTAACCGAGTCAAACCTATTAACCAATCAAGGCTATAAGAGAGTATAGCCTTTCCATGCCTGTCCTCTATATACAGGAGATTGTGAATGATGCAAATAAAGGGTTTAGCGTACATAATTCTACTTGGGGGCCTTGCACGAGGTTCATATGATACTTCATCATCATCATCGTCATCATCATCAGCGGATGAATAATATGAACCACTATAAGTTGATGAACTTGACGACATAATATGTATGAACCACTATAAGTTTGTGTTATATTGGAAACGATATAATTAGATAATAAGAATTGGAACCGGTATATAATAAGATATAATTGGAAACTTAACAAGTTAAGAATTGGAAAGTGGAAACAGTACAAAGATAATAAGAATTGGAACCTATATAAGATCAGAATTGGAAACTTAACAAGTTAAGAATTGGAAAGTGGAAACGGTACAAATTAAATAAGAGCCCCGTGTTAAACTTATAATATAACAACGGTTATCCAAAAATCCGTTGTCCGATGAGCAAAACAACAACGGTTTGTGTAACACCCCCATTTATTCAGGAGCCTTTAGCTAGGCCTCCCAAGTAAATAGGAGAGTTACCATCTCAGTTTCCTGAGGTGATGATACAAAGTATAACAATCCAAAGGTACTTCAAATAAAAATAAGCAATAAAGGTTTTAATTACATTTGCGAATTGATTAAATTAAACCTCCAATAATACAAATTACTACGCAGCGGAAAAATAAATAGAAATTACATAATTAAGATTTGAGTCAAACTAATGTGAACTAAACAACAACTACGGTCCAAGTGTGGCTCACATCCCAAAGCTCCCAAGTCCAGCTAACTCAAGCACCTGCAAGTCTGCTCCCCATTTATGGTTCATCAGAGGTGTTCACGAATACACTGTCAACCTTGCGGTTGAGTAGAATAACTAACAACATGTACAAGAGGAAATAAGTGAAATGCACAATATGATATGATATGCAAATGCCAATGCAGCTGAGCTCATCACCCGAAACACCCATTCATCCCGCCAATCCCCGGCCCGGGGTATTCACCATCCCAACCGAAGTTGAGGTATTCATCATCCCAGTACGACACCGAGGTATTCAATGCTTATGTCATGCGTATATAAAAATAATCATCCCAGACACGAGCTGAGGTATTCAATAAGATGAAATGCAACAATAGTCATAATTCGTCTCAGACACGAGCTGAGGTATTCAATAAAATGCCAATATTAATAATCTCTACCAATAATACTCACTTTAACAATTAAACGATAATAAATTGCATCCATCAATTCATCCAATTTCACCAAAAGAAGAGTTGAGTAGTTATCCTACCTGATTAGCAAATACTCCAATTACGCAATCTATTAAAAGTAATCTTCACAAACTCGTTCAACAAATCCGTCACCTAACAAAAATAATAATTACAATTACTGATTATTCTAATTTACGAAACAATTAAACTAATTATAACATATGTTATTAAGTACTAGATTTCTTGCCCGTGCGTTGCACGGGTTATAAAAATTGACCAACCTCTAATTGCTATGGATTTTTTTGGGCGAACATTCAACTCATTCGCTGTTTTGATACTCACATCTCAATCATTTGATAATGTTAAAAAAAAAAAATCAATTTATGTTTTGATAGTTCCCGTCTCAATCATTTGATACTGTTAAAAAAAAATTCAATTGATGTTTTGATAGTCCCCCGTCTCAATCATTTGA
>JAGPOY010000372.1:0-13025 GCA_018983105.1 Silene uniflora | reverse complement strand
GACATGATTTGTGGTTTGCCGTGTGGAGAGGAGACGTTGGTGTGGCCCTTGGTGGCCATGAGGGTGGACTCAGTCGAGGCTAGGAGCCTAATCGGCTAGAACCTGGCTGCAGGAGCGGCCCAGGTTCCTGGTTTGGTGCCGAGCACCTATGTGAGGGACTATTTTGGTGGGAGGACCCCGCCGAGGGTGAAGATAGGCGGGAGGATGGTCCCTCCTCCACCTTACACTGCTGAGCAGAGAGCCTGTCTCTAGCTGTGGTGGTTCTTGTCCTCGATGTATTTTGGGGACAAGGGAGAGTGGCTTTCGACGAAGCTTCTCTCCTTCCTTGCCGACCTAAGTAGCCTAGGCCGTTGGAACTGTGTTACTCCTAGTTTTGCGGTCCTCATGTGTTACATGGGGGTTATGGTTCATCCGGAGCTGATGTAGAAGGGGTCTTCTCCTGCGGTTGTCGGTCCAGGACTTCGGTTGGAGGTACGAACCTTTTTCTTTTCTAGTTGTGAAGGAATGAAAGATCGTTTTGAATATTTAAATGAATGATCATCTTTTGTGTGCAGGCGTAGGTGTACTCCTACTTTCCTGGTTTTGCGCCCTAGAGGGCGGAGGAGGTGCCGAGGGCGTACCCAGTTGTCAGAGACTGGGTTGTGTGTCGTCAGAAGAGTCAGGGCTCTTCTTACGACGTCTGTCGGAGAGGTGTGATTGCCTTGAGCATTGATGCCGTGAGTATTCTAGTCTTTATTTATTTTTGATATTCCCGCTCCGTTTCTTGAGTTTGAACAATCATAGGAATGATTGCTGTCTTTCTTGGTTTTAGTGGGTGCCTAGACCTTGGGAGAGGTACGAGGAGGCTCCAGCTTTCGTGGTTGAGGTGTTTCGTCCTTGGAGCTCGAGTAGACTGTAGCTGACGACTCCCATGGGAACTATGCGATACTTGGGTGAGCGCTTGACGCGACAGTGTTCTCGTGACACCTTCACGGTTCCCGTCGACGACAACGAACGATGTTTAGGGAGCCTTCTGAGGCGGAGAGGGAGGCAGACCTGGCTGGCCTAGGTGGTGACGCCCTCCTTGCTCATGACTAGGAGTACGCTGAGTTTGTCTATAGGCGATTGGCGTACTGGCCGATTGTGGTAAGTACATTTACCGCTTTTATTTCATCTTTGTTAATGATGAAATATCATCATCCGATAAATCTGATCGAGTTTGCAGGAGATCGAGGTGGAGGGCGTCGAGCCCCCAGCGTTCCCGGAGACGCTAGAGTACATCGACTCAGCTGGCCGGGCGGTGATCTCCGAGATCCGTTCTTTCTGCGAGGCTGTGTCTGACGCCGGCCTGGACGAGTGGCAGCACGTGGTTCGGAGGATAAGCCCCCAACATTGGCTGTCTCTATCCACTTTAGTTGCACAAGAATGCATTTGTTTTTGAAAATGCAGGTGGCCCCATCCAGGCATGCGGAGCTGTGGAGAATCGCCAACAGGCTGCGAGCCACGACCATCGAGGCACTCACGGGCGACTCTGGGCGTCAGGTATGAACCTTTCCCATATTCCTTGATCATTTGCTCGCGTTTTTAGTAAAATGGCTTACCATTTCATTTTTCTTGTGCAGCGGGAGCGAGACTTGGAGCGTGAGCTGATGGAGTCCCGAGAGGAGACGGCGTGCCTGCTAAGGGAGCTCGAGGCCAGGGATGGTGAGATCGCTTCTTTGGAGGTGACCGTGGCCGAGCTGAGGTGTCGTGACACGGTTGTCGCAACCCTGTCAAAGATAAAACCTACCGGTCTCAACTAAATGTAGTAGAGGCAGTTGGGTATCGTATCCACAGAGAGATGGGAATCCTATAGTCTACTAAGTCTGTCTAAAGTAACCAGTCTTGGGGTTTGTTTGATTTGTTTTTTAAAAACTATGAGATTAAAAGGGAAGAGTAATAAGGAAGGAGAAAACAGGGAGAGAAAACACTAGGATTGTCGGTTCACCATGGCGTCTAGGTCCGGACTAAATATCATAAAATGCCCTAAAGTCGGTCTGTGAGTAGTGAAAAGGTCCTTTCTGTCCGCTATTCGCCCTAAGATAATACCAACTTAGCTTTCACCCTGATTAGCATAATCCTAATTCACGCTGCAGAACTACCCTTATCCCAATCTTTCGATCCAGGTCAAGAGGGTTTCGGGTCAGTCAATTGAATGCGTCGACTCAAACAATTAACAACTATTAAACGCATCAGAGACATACAGACTAAATTACGGGTATAAAATTCATGTCATCCTTCCTATGCCATGGCTACCCTAAATCCTAGCGATAAGTTTAGCTACACATAATTGGAATTAAAACAAAGATAGAGATAAAAGAGAAGAGGAACAACATAATAACTGAAAATAACAATCTCAAACTGATTGAATTAAACTAGAAAGATCGCACCCGATTCGAAAATGAAAAGGAGAGAATAACAGTGTAACGTGCAAACTAGGTCTGGAAAAATCGTCCCAAAAAGTAATTATCTCTCCTATTCTATCTCGACCTAATATATGGAAAACAAAAGCAACAGCGTAAAGTAGTAGTACAATAGGTTCCGAAGCCCATCAGCTCAGATTCCTCTTGATCGAGCACAGATAGATCTCGATCGAACACTTTCCTTAGGGGTCTCTCTCGATCGAGAACAAATACTTTTCGATCAAGACCTTCAAGCTGGCATCCTCTCGATCGAGGACTTTGGCGTACACATTCCACTCGATCGAGCACAGGACAGCTCGATCGAGGACTTTGGTCTCTTCATATGTTCTCACATCCTTTCGGACGTCTTTCACGCATCTCTAGGCGGTAAGTCTCCACTCCGACTCTCTTACGATGGCTTAGAGGACCACAAATGGGTTGATTTCCAATCATTCCGGCTCGTACCTGCAAATAATGCAAAACAAACCAAAGTAGACTATTCGGGGGACATTTGTAGCAATATACTACGGAATAAGCATAGAAATTTGTGCTAAAAAGGCCTAAAAGATCTATATGAAATGCACACATCAAACTTCCCCAAAGCAAACCCTTGCATGTCCTCAAGCAAATGGGATGCAAAACAACTATGGAACAATAAACTCACCGCCACTACAAAATGTCCACCCAAACCAACTTTAATGCAGCGGTCAAAACCTAGCAATATTGTCTAATGCAAACGAGTTATAGAGTTGTCTGAAAATTAGCTGAACCGTCAACCTTGCTAGACCTTAGATACCGGACTCTCACGGGTCACTCTTCTCTCATAAAAGCAAAGGGTAAGCAAAATATATGTAGAACAGAGAGAATGAGAGAATAGTCGCTCACCTAACTACGACCCACATGGACATGCATGCATAAGAATATGAAAAGCAATTCTAATCACCGTACACAAACATTCCAACCAACCGAGGTCTAATCACATGCTGAGTGCTTACAAAATATGGGAAAGTGAGTTAACGGGTAAGAAGGGCAAAACATTTTGGGAATGTGGAGGTAACAGCCAAGCTAGCACCGGAACATAACCAAATTACAACATCCGCTTCGGATCTGTCTGAGAATAATAGCAAAAATTACCAAGCACGGTAAACTACTCACTCAACC
This sequence comes from Silene uniflora, assembly GCA_018983105.1. Taxonomy (NCBI): domain Eukaryota; kingdom Viridiplantae; phylum Streptophyta; class Magnoliopsida; order Caryophyllales; family Caryophyllaceae; genus Silene; species Silene uniflora. The sequence continues at coordinate 9,444 of JAGPOY010000372.1, read as the reverse complement.
AAAACCTTAACTCCTCAAATGATCACAATTAGGAGTATAGGAGTAAACTTATGAATCAGTTCTCTTTTTTTTTGTCTTATTTCGTTTTTCTTTTTTTTTTCGGTTTTTTATCTTTCTTTTCCTTTCCTTTCTTCCAAATTACCAACTCCTGAAATTAAAAGATGAGCCAAACCAGAGCAAAATATAATATACCCGCAGAAGCAACATTTTATACTAGCTTGACAAGGCATGCTAAATCTGGGATGTAGCTAAGGGGTCAAAAAGGCAAGATTTGGCTAAAGTGGAGTTAATGGGTAAAATGAGAAAAAGGGATATCATAAGCACTCTCCAACATGTGACACCAACCACTAACCCGAATGTTTGCAGGCACAAAGCAATTAAATTTCATACAGATGCAAATTGATGGTACATGCCATGCAAGGAGTACTACTCATGATTCTAGAAGAAACCGGTCATGAATGTCACCAGTTTAAAATAAGCTCTAAAACCTTAGAAAATATGAGTAGGTTGCCAACATGTCAGGTCAAGTCTATTCGTTCAGCATCAAATTCGGACATATAACTCGTAAGATCATGCAAAAGACTATGCTAAAGTAGCAACTGTGCAAGGCTTAAGTGATAGACAAAATGAAGGGCAAGAAAACATTGTTCTGACTCAACCTAATATGCTAAAATAAACGTGAAAGTTTTGATTTTTTATGATTTTTTTTTAAATGCAAGGCGGGAAAAACAATGCATGCAAAATGAAACGTGATAACAAACAAGATGCAGACACAAAATGGATGCAAACCCTCCCCAAACCAAACCGTACAATGTCCCCATTGTACAAAGAAGAGAAAGTAGAATGCAAACTGAAGAGAGTGAGTCGGAAAACTTACAACAGGTGCGTACGAGGGACCTCCCCAAACCGAATTGGACAAGGAGGTTTGATGTCCTCGATCGACAAAACGACCGCTCGATCGAGGAAAAATTGGAGAACCAACCTCTCGATCGATAAGACAACCGCTCGATCGAGAATGAAATGAAGAACCACCCTCTCGATCGAGATGGCAAACACTCGATCGAGAGCTTTCTGGAGAAACGCCCTCTCGATCGACCCGTAAACTATTCGATCGAGAGCTTTCCTGAGGAGGAACCTCTCGATCAAGTGATTCAAACCACTCGATCGAGAACGTGCTGCACTAATAAGTTACAGCGGCTGAACCTGTACAAATAGTTACGCCGAGAAAGAATTAAAGTGTTCGAAATACACACAAAGCATAAATAAACGGTACAGAAGGTCTCAAAAATAAAACAATAAATGACAATCGGGTTGCCTCCCGATAAGCGCAGGTTTAGGAGGTCCCGCACGACCTATGAGCTTCAAACATCAAGCTCGTCAACCTCGTCGAAAAAGAATACTTCGACGCCACCAACAACAGCATCTGCTCCATAGTCACCGTGTACGGTCCGCTCCACCTGGACTTCAGCTTACCAGGAAATAGTCTCAGCCGAGCATTAAATAGCAACACCTTTTGCCCAACCTGAAATTCTCGAGGTACAATCCTCTTATCGTGCCAACGCTTGGTCTTCTCCTTGTAAATGCGAGAGCTATCATAAGCATTTAACCGAAACTCTTCAAGCGCATCTAGCTGCAACAAACGCTTCTCACCACATAAGTCAGCATCATAATTAAGCTGGCGGATAGCCCACCAAGCTTTATGTTCTAACTGAACAGGTAAATGACAAGACTTTCCATACACTAAACGATACAGTGAAGCACCGATTGGTGTCTTAAAAGCCGTCCTATAAGCCCACAGCGTGTCCTCTAATTTAGCACTCGAGTCCTTCCGTGATTTAGACACTACCTTACTCAAAATCTCCTTAAGTTCCCTATTGGAGACTTCGACCTAACCACTAGTCTGAGGGTGATACCCCAAACCTCTACGGTGTTTGACACCATACTTAGACAACAAGGTAGTCACTTGCTGTTCCCTAAAATGCATACCTCGATCACTATTGACGAACCTAGGGACACCAAAACGAGGGAAAATTGTCTTACGGAACAACTTAATCACAGTCCTGGCGTCACAGTTGGGAGTGGCAATCGCTTCCACCCACTTAGACACGTAATCTACAGCTACTAGAATATACCTGTTACCCTGGCTAGACGGGAATGGTCCCTGATAGTCGATGCCCCAGATATCAAATATCTCAACCTCTAAGATGCCATTCTGAGGCATCTCATGTCTCTTAGAAATGTTTCCCGATCGCTGACAAGCATCACAACTAGCAACAAAAACCTTAGTGTCAGCAAAAAGAGTTGGCCAAAAGAAACCCGACTGAAGTACCTTAGCCACGGTGCGCGATAGACCGTGGTGACCTCCGGAAGGGGCCGAATGGCAGCCTTCCAAGATAGTCTTGGTTTCCCATTGCGGAATACACCGCCTGTAGATTCCATCTGCACATTCCTTGAATAGGTAAGGATCATCCCAGAAGTACTGTCGCGCATCATGGTAGAACCTCTTCCGCTGCTGATAAGATAGATCCGGTGGCAACTCCTGACTGACAGCAAAGTTAGCATAATCTGCAAACCAAGGTTCAACACCATCCTTAGAGTTCACAGAGGTTACAGAAAAAACACCAACAACATATAAAGAATCATCAGCAAATGAGTCATTTATAGGTAGAGAATCCTCCCCCTCTTGTTGTGTTAGACGCGACAGATGGTCTGCTACTACATTTTCTGCTCCCTTCTTATCCTTAATCTCCAAATCAAACTCCTGTAAAAGGAGTATCCATCTCAACAATCTGGGCTTAGCTTCCTTCTTATTCAAAAGGTGTTTCAGCGCTGCATGATCTGTAAAAATCATAACTTTAGAACCCAATAAATAAGATCTAAACTTATCTAACGCATAAACAACAGCTAAAAGCTCCTTCTCCGTGGTAGCATATTTGACTTGAGCCTCATCCAGAGTTCGGCTCGCATAGTAAATCGCACTCAGCGCTTTGTCTTTCCGCTGGCCTAGCACCGCTCCTAATGCGTAATCACTGGCATCGCACATGATCTCGAAAGGCAGCTTCCAGTCTGGAGGCTGAATAATGGGTGCAGAAACCAAAGCCTGCTTCAAAGTATTAAAAGCAGAAAGACAATCATCAGAAAAATTAAAAGGAGCATCTTTTAATAGCAACTGTGTAAGTGGCCGAGCAATCTTTGAGAAATCCTTGATAAACCGGCGATAAAAGCCAGCATGACCAAGGAAACTTCTCACTCCCTTAACATTAACTGGAGGGGGTAATTGCTCGATCACTTGCACCTTTGCTCTGTCTACCTCAATACCCCTGTTGGAGACTAAGTGCCCAAGGACTACGCCCTCCATAACCATGAAATGGCACTTCTCCCAGTTTAGCACCAGATTAACCTCGATACAACGCTGCAAAACTTTATCAAGGTTAGCTAAACAATGATCAAAATCATTCCCATAGACACTGAAGTCATCCATAAAGACTTCCATAATAGACTCTATATACTCAGAAAATATCCCCATCGTGCACCTTTGGAAGGTAGCAGGGGCATTACACAAACCAAACGGCATCATGCGATAAGCAAAAACACCCTTAGGACAAGTAAAAGTAGTCTTTTCCTGATCATCTGGATGAATGGGGATCTGAAAGAACCCTGGGTATCCATCCAGATAACAGAAAAACTTATGAGAAGTTAACCTCTCTATCATCTGATCAATGAAAGGAAGGGGGAAATGATCCTTCTTGGTGGCGGCATATAATTGCCGATAGTCTATACACATCCGCCACCCTGTCACTAGTCGAGTAGGTATTAGTTTCGTTCTTTTCATTAGTAACAACTGTAGTACCTCCTTTCTTAGGTACCACCTGAACAGGACTTACCCATTTAGAACTCCCAACTGAATAAACAATACCTGCATCGAGTAGTCATCGAGTAGTTTCATAACCTCAGCCGTCACAACCTCCACCATCTTCAGATTCAGCTTTCGCTGACCCTGTCTGCAAGGTTTGTGACCATCCTCTAGCTCAATCCTGTGCATGCAAACATCAGGGCTGATGCCCTTAATGTCATCCAATTAATAGCCCATCGCCTTCCTGTTTCTCTTAAGAACACTCAATAAGGCAGTTAGCTGATCATCATTAAGCTTAGCACTTACTATAACTGAAAACTGCTCAGTATTATCAAGAAAATCATAATGAAGATGAGAGGAGAGAGCCTTACGCTCTGGAACCTTTACCTCGACTGAACACAAAGGATGTGCCAAGTTTTCTACCCGTTCCAGCTCAGCGTCAGTCAACTCTACCTCATTTGTCAACTCCATCTCATCTGTAGCGATCCCGAACAATTCCTCCATAGCATCCTGATCCTCGTGATCTGAATAATCTGCACACTTAGCTAATAACATCAGAGACTCTAACGGATCCCTTGCCAGGGAATCCGACCAAACCTCATAAGAATACTCATCAAGAATATCTACTGAATAACAAGTGTCCTCTATCATCGGTCTAGACAAAGTCTCAGGCAGACTAAACGTAATCATGTCATCCCCTACTCCCAGAGTCAAACGCCCAAGTTTGACATCTATAATGGCCCCAGCTGTACACAGAAATGGTCTACCCAGAATAATCTGGGTACGGGTATCCTTAGCAATATATAAAACAATAAAATCCACTGGAATAAAGAACTTGCCCACCTTGACGGGCACGTCCTCTAAGATACCTAAAGGTCGTCTAACAGATCTGTTAGCCATCTGTAGGGTGATATTGGTCATTTTTAGGTGACCCAAATTTAGCTTACTAAAAATAGAATAGGGTATGAACTAGCTCCAAGGTCACATAACGCCCTATCTATCACAACACTCCCTATGACATAAGAAATCGAGAAACTACCCGGGTCTTTCAGTTTGGGAGGAGATTACTCAAAATTAGGCTACTAGACTCTTCCGTAAAAGCGACTGTAGCAACTTCTCCAAAATCCTTCTTACGCGTAATAATATCTTTCATAAATTTAGCGTAAGACGGAACTTGGGTCATTAACTCAACAAAGAGAATGGTTACCTGAACGTTACGTACCATATCCACGAATTTGTTGAATTATCTCTCCGCCTTTGTATCTCGTAATCGACCTGGGTAGGGAACTTTGACTATCGGAAGCGGGTCCCCAATTTTCTCTTTACCTTTGTCAACTCTCGGCACCCCCGCAGCAGGGGAAGGTACCTCATCTCGTACAGAATCAGAACGCGCATCTGTACGCTGATTATTGCTCGATCGAGGCTCAGTATTGCTCGATCGAGAGCTTTCTTCTCCAATTCCTCTCGATCAAGTTACAGCATTACTCGATCGAGCAGTGTCTTTAGCCAGGTTGCTCGATCGAGTAACTTTATTACTCGATCGAGGACTTTCATCCTCTAAAGTGATCGATCGAGAAGGTTGATCGCTCGATCGAGAAGTTTTCAGCAATTCTTCATCCGGATGTTGTACAGTAGCTTCTGCCTCGGTAATTGTGCTCTCTGGAGTACGTTCTGGTCCGTCATAAGTGCGACCACTCCTCAAATTTATTGCTAGTACCGGGTCTTTCTCTGAGAACATCGTTTCACATTTTTCAAGCAATTGGCGGAAGGCGTCCGCACAAGATTTCTGCTCAATTTGCTGCTCATCGATGGTAGCCTTAAGATCATCATACTCGGCTTGGGAAATGAGTACTTGACTATTATTGGCTGGCACCTTGCTCTTCGTGGCGGTCAAATCAGCATAAAGCTCGGAGAATTAACCTCCTTGCTTAAATTTCTGGTAGGCTAAAACCCTCGTAGGCTCAGCCATACATGATATGGGATCGTGTCCCTCTTCACCACATCTACCACAAACTACCTCCATAGCAAAAACTTGATGCACTTCGACCTTTTTTACCGTCTCAGCTGCATGAACTTCTCTATCAACATCACAATTAGGCCGCTCACCTCTAGGATTCCCATAGTTTGCCGTATAAGTGGCCATATTTTTAATCAACTGCCACCCCTAATCATCTGCAACATTGACCTGAAATCTTCCTAGTGCAGCGGCATCTAATATAGCTCTCTGCTCATAAAGTAACCCGTTGTAGAACTGGGTGCATAAATACCATCGCTCAAACCCATGGTGAGGGACTGAGCGAACCAACTTCTTAAACCTGGCCCATGCTTAACTCAAATTTTCCGCAGCAGATTGAGTGAAATTAGTAATTTGGCCCCTAAGCGCAGCAGTTCGCTGAGGAGGAAAATATCTTCTATAAAAAGCCAATGCCAATGTACTCCAGTCTACGACCTCAGCAGCTGTTCTATCAAGGTCTCTCTACCAGTCTTTAGCATCATCAGTCAAGGAAAAAGGAAATAGAAACTCCTTTACCTTGTCTTGTGTTACTCCAGCTACGAGCGGAATGGTTGAGCAATAATCAGTAAAAAGCTCAACATGCTTAGCCGGGTCTTCACCTACCATGCCCTTAAATAGATTCCGCTCCACCAAATGCAGAAAATACGGATGGATACCAAATGTACCCTCATTAGCTGTAGGCAGGAGAAGTCCCTTCGGCAAATCATTTGCACTAGGCGCAGAATAACTTGCAATATTAGGCATACCTGCAAGCACTAAACACTAGAACAAAATATAAGAACTGTCTCAAGGAATGAATTCCTCGATACAAAAGACAAACAAAGAAAACTACAAAATTACACCGTCTCCCCGGCAACGGCGCCAAAATTTGACACGGCTGTCGCAACCCTGTCAAAGATAAAACCTACCGGTCTCAACTAAATGTAGTAGAGGCAGTTGGGTATCGTATCCACAGAGAGATGGGAATCATATAGTCTACTAAGTCTGTCTAAAGTAACCAGTCTTAGGGTTTGTTTGATTTGTTTTCTAAAAACTATGAGATTAAAAGGGAAGAGTAATAAGGAAGGAGAAAACAAGGATGGAAAACACTAGGATTGTTGGTTCACCATGGCGTCTAGGTCCGGACTAAATATCATAAAATGCCCTAAAGTCGGTCTGTGAGTAGTGAAAAGGTCCTTTCGGTCCGCTATTCGCCCTAGGATAATACTAACTTAGCTTTCACCCTGATTAGCATAATCCTAATGCTCGCTGCAGAACTACCCCTATCCCAATCTTTCGATCCAGGTCAAGAGGGTTTCGTTCAGTCAATTGAATGCGTCGACTCAAACAATTAACAACTATTAAACGCAGCAGAGACATACAGACTAAATTACGGATATAAAATTCATGTCATCCTTCCTATGCCATGGCTACCCTAAATCCTAGCGATAAGTTTAGCTACGCATAATTGCAATTAAAACAAAGATAGAGATAAAAGAGAAGAGGAACAACATAATAACTGAAAATACCAATCTCAAACTGATTGAATTAAACTAGAAAGATCGTACCCGATTCGAAAATGAAAAGGAGAGAATAACAGTGTAACGTGCAAACTAGGTCTGGAAAAATCGTCCCAAAAAGTAATTATCTCTCCTATTCTATCTGGACCTAATATATGGAAAACAAAAGCAACAGCGTAAAGTAGTAGTACAATAGGTTCCGAAGCCCATCAGCTCAGATTCCTCTCGATCGAGCACAGATAGCTCTCGATCGAACACTTTCCTTAGGGGTCTCTCTCGATCGAGAACAAATACTTCTCGATCGAGACCTTCAAGCTGGCATCCTCTCGATCGAGCACATGACAGCTCGATCGAGGACTTTGGCGTACACATTCCACTCGATCGAGCACATGACAGCTCGATCGATGACTTTGGCCTCTTCATATGTTCTCACATCCTTTCGGACGTCTTTCACGCATCTCTAGGCGGTAAGGCTCCACTCCGACTCTCTAACGATGGCTTAGAGGACCACAAATGGGTTGATTTCCAATCATTCCGGCACGTACCTGCAAATAATGCAAAACAAACCAAAGTAGACTATTCGGGGGACATTTGTAGCAATATACTACGGAATAAGCATAGAAATGTGTGCTAAAAAGGCCTAAAAGATCTATATGAAATGCACACAACATGTCGCCAGGACTAGCCTTCGCTGAATTGTATTTTGCGTTTTTGTTCGTTTTTTATTTTGGACATTTTTTTTTGGGCAGGAGCCCGTATACATTTGCATCTTGCATATACATTTGTATATATGGTAGCTTGTTGTGATGTTGTACATGTTCGAGCGGGTCCGTATCTGCAGGTTAGCTCAAAACATAGGCTTGGCCATTGGCCTACGACAATTGGTGTTGTCGCATTATCGCTATTTACATATAATCATATATAATTACAAGTAATGAATATAAGGTTTGGCCGTAATGTAGCGCAAAAATGCAAAAAATTGCCCGAAAATGTGTAAAATGTAAAAAAAATGTGGACTGAAATGATGACGGACGACAGGGAGGGGAAAGAGAATGAAAAATATAAGTATTTGGTGAATATTTTGTAAAATGGAAATAAAATGATTTCCCAAAAAGAAAAGAGTAAAAGAAATGTGAAAATGTGCGATTATGGCGAAAATGAAGATTTTGCCTCGAAAAGCGAACCCGTAGTGAATTAGGAAATAGAAATTTGGTAATTTCCGAATTTTCCAATTTAGGGTCTTATAGGAATAGGAAACCTTGCCTAAATCCAGAATAGGAAAGATCCCGTCTGAAAATTAGGAAGAAAGGCGCTGGGGAAGAGGCGCAGCACCTGCTGCGTCTTCTCTCTGGTAGGTCGATCCTCAGCAGAATTTAGGAAACATGTATTAGTATAAATAGAGGCCTCGGTTGAGCTTCTATTCTCACAATTCCCTCTTATTCGAACCCGTCTAATACATAAACCTCTCATATAATGCTCAAAATTTACCCGAAAAGATGGTTGCATTTGAAAATCGCATCAAGGAATGGTTAAACGAATTCACAAATGTAGAGAAACACGATATGGGTGCTTTTAATTTGGGATCCATTATTAGTTTGAAACTAGTAAAGGTAATTACTCCCTTTCTCGATGCTTGTCTTGAATATTGGGACCCTAATCACCATGTATTCGCCTTTCCCGGAGGCGAAATTTGTCCTTTTCCTGAGAAAATCGCAGCAATTGGAAGATGGGACTTGGAGAATGTGCCAACTATTCCACCTAGCTCCCAAGGTTATAAGAATAAATTCAGGGACTTGCTAGGGTTGACCAAAGCTGAAGTCGACCGTCTTGTAACCTCGAAATGCGTGCGCATGTTTGACTTTGTTGACCGCTTCATAAGTAGGGAGGATCGCACTATTTCCTACGTCGCGAGGCGTAGAGCCTATGGATTTTGCCTTTTGCACTGCTACATTTTTCGCGGCCATGTGGACAAGGAAATGAGGGGCGACCCTCGATTTTTAGGCCTAGTGGAGCAAATGGAGCTGCGGAGGTGTCCGGCTTGCGTGGTTTTGGGAGAAATTATCCTGGGATTGGACAAT
>JAGPOY010000371.1:19983-44893 GCA_018983105.1 Silene uniflora | reverse complement strand
AGATTTTGTATTATGTTATACTCTCTCTTATTCTAAATAAGTGTCCTATTGTGAGGATGACACAAGAATTAAAGAATATAGATAAACAATGTTTTGTATTGTTTGGAGTAAGAAGAGGGTGAATTAAATAATGAAAAGTAATGAGTTAAGGGTGGGTTAAGTTGTAAATAAAGAAAAGTAACAAGAGTAGTATAGTCATTTTATAGGCAAAAACATTACCAAAAATGGACAATGGGACATTATTGTAAATAGGCGGAAATGAACAATGAAACACTTGTTTAGAATAGGAGGGAGTATATTAACCAACTTAAACTAATCAAACATGTTATAGGCATGTCTCACAATTGAAATATGGGAGGAGATTGATTAACTATAGATCTTAAAACATAAATTCCAAGATTTTTTAATTTTTTTGTAGGAGATACTTCCTCCCATCCACTCTAAAGGTAACATGGTCCCACTTTTTGTGAGAGAAAAAGTGGGTCCATGTTACCTTTGGAGTGGATGGGAGAGAGTATGTCATTATTTCTCACTTTTTATATCACTGCAGCCAGGAAACAAAATTACATAGATAGAAGAACTTAACTTTTTAAGCATAAAATCTTATTACTAAAATTCGAACCAATCAATAAGTCACACAAATTTATTTAGGGCGGTACACTCTGGTATTTTACTTGTTATAATATACTTCTCTGTTTCAGTGAGATGTTTACACTTTCTTTATTTTGTGAGGGGAAACTAAAGCTTACAAAATAAAGGAAGTGCAAACATATCACTGGAACGGAAGGAGTATACTCCTTCTCATTTGTTGGATTCATAGAATTAGTAGAATATACATGAGCATTATTTATTCAATTGATATGAATCCAATGAATGAGAGAAGTATATAGTGTTATAAGTGGACGGTTATTTAATAAATGTTGTATTTGAGCCTTTTAAAGGTATTTATTAGATCATTACGCTATCTCATTTTCCATAAAATAAAGTATTTCCTATAGTAGTTAAGAAGTTGCACATTGTTTTGGAGGTTAGCTCGACACTTAATTTTTACATTTTTGTAGATGGCAGATAATAAGTTTATTTTTGAGGTATAGCTTGCTAAGTACGCCGTAGTATTGAAAATGGTTGTGAAATTTTGAGTTTGATTTTGAATTTATATTTTGATATTTGAGATTAATTTTTAACAAGAAATACATGAATAATCTTACGAATAATAATGATAATAATTATAATATAACTATACGTTACTCTTTAATCTGGTGGGTAGAAAGTTATGAAACGTGTATAATATGAAATTCACCCTTGTTACATCACACATGTCTTGTACAATATTTGAGACCTCATATTTGTTCCATCGCGAGTTAAAATTCTAATAATTATATTCTACAAATCGCTCCAATCAACATCCACGTTAAAATGAGTGAATAACAATTCTCGTTCATAAAATTTAAATTCAACACTGAAAACAACATTCGTTAAAAAAAGCTGACCTGACCCGATAAGTTATCTAATCACTCAAAAATTGAAAGCTATGAAAGGATAAACCTAATTAAATGAGAGTACAAACCAAATTTTCACACGTTGAATGGGTGTCAATTTTTTTTTTGAGGGGAACAGCCATAAGGCTTATACCATTAACGATAAATCAAATAATACATCATCAATGGGTGTCAATTTTAATTTACAAGGCACGGCCTAATCAATTAATCAATGGATGCTACTATCAAAAATCACAAGATAGGCAATACCATAACACCCCATTATGAGTGTGATTAAGACATATATAAATGATGCCGCTAATGCACCAATTACAATATAAAACCGGCGTATAGTACGATAACTTAAAAATTGATCATTTTGTAGTGAAAAACGATAATTGTATAGTACATAGTGATTATATTTTATTATCATAAAATGAGAACTTTTTGAATGGTGACTGTTTCTTATAAAATGGTCATTTTTTTCGTTTGTCTCGGTCGCAAACAGTAACAACTGCTAAGTACTATAACACACCATTATGAGTGTGATTAAGACATAAATGTTGCAGTTAATGCACAAATTATTATATAAAACCGTCTCACATTATAACCACTTAAAAATTGACTATTTTATGTAAAATAGTGACCATTTTTTATAATTATAAAATATTAATTTTTTCAAAATGCTAATTTTTTAAGATGAAAATAGTCACTGTTTTTCGTAACGTGGTCAATTTTTTACATCGCACCATACACCATTCACCCACAATTAAAAAAACGGAATACAATTAATGATGTAATTATCAACAAGGCTTAAATTAGCACTTTAATAATTACAACAAAATTAAAATAATGATAATAAAATGTATAATTAATGATGAACTGACCGCTAATGATGCGACACGCGTGATTCTGCAAAGGTAAAGGCGACACGTGGCAAAGAGACAGTGGGGACCACAGTAAGACGCAGTGGTGAGACAAAAAGATAGGTGGATAAGTGTTCAAAGGCGACAACTATATAAACCTTTCTTCTCAAAGCTTTTGTCATTGCTTTTGCTATACAAATAAAAATGACATCTTGTTTTTTTTTTTTATTTGATTAATTATTTTTACCATCCTCTTATGAATCTTATCTCGGGTTGTTCACTCGACGATTTAGATCGAAAATTACGTACATCAGAATCACATTTTGATTTGAACGGTTCTGGACCAGACTTTATTTAATTTAATCCATAGTCCTTATCAATTTATTTTTGGTTGGTGCAATCATTGATTGAATAACAAATTAAAATACATCCCAAAATATAGTATGTTACGAAAATAAAAAAAGATATGATGATTGATTGGTTGGTATTCATAATATTGATTTGGAATTAAAAAATTATTAAGCTCACATTGGTTATTATTCATTCTATAAATTTTTTGTTTATTAAGAATACCAACTCGATTCATTTGCTCTGTATGACTCAGATTCACTTATATTTTTCGCATGGCCTTGACCAATGTAATTATGATTAGTTCATTGATTTGCCATTTCACCACAATCTATTTAGTCTTCTATTCAACTAGCTTGGTCTGTTCAGTGAACACCTCTACTTCTGACTTTGTATGGCCGCGCTACCTTTTTCAATGAGATTAGAATAAGTGATTATATTGTATTTGACCCACAAAGAGAGAGTATGAGAAGGTTTTGACTTCTAGTAAGTTATTAAAGGATGCGATATGTAACGTTGTACACATCATGGATGGTTGGATAAAAGCTAATTTTGTATTGTATTCGGTTTATACAAAACTATGGGACAATTAACAAATATTTAATACATTTTAGTTTATTTTATTTATGAAAGTTTATTGTTTTCAAATTGCAAATTACACGGATATGTTATTTCAAATTTTGTTATTATATATTGTTAACATGAAGATAACTTTTAATGATTATCTCTTGTAGCTTATAAATAGAATTATTTTTTGAAACAAAGTTTTAAAATAAAGCGATCAAATCTTTATATCGTTTGTTAAACAATTTTCAGTTACACATTGAGTTATTAAGTTATATTTAAGTTTTTAAATTTGAAATTATAAATTTTATTTGTAATTAGTGTAATAATATGTTAGGGTCAATTTGTCGAGTAGTTCTTATAGTACGATACGTCTTATTGCTATCTAAATTAGAGTTTCTACTTTGTCTGTTACTCAAGCGATTTTATATAAACTCGACTTTTATATCAAACAGAGATGAAAAATAAGTAAATAATACAAAATTAGTAAAACTGCACGGGTTTAGATAGTTGTAGACTCGTGTAGATTATTAAACATGATTTTCATTTAGTCAAAATCGTCCACCTTTGTAGGACTCGTATTGAAATCTTCATAAAATTAAATTTTAATTCGTGCACGTTTAAAATAAAAACTTTGACCCGTATTTAATTTATTTTAGATTGTTAAGTAGTAAAATAAGTCGAAAATGAAAGTTGTGATTTAAAAAAAAAAAGTTGACCCGTATTTCATTTATTTCAGATTGTTAAGTAGTGAAATGACAAAAATAAAATTTGTGACCCGTGCTCGTTAAAAAAAAAACTTTGACCCGTATTTCATTTATTTTAGATTGTTAAGTAATTAAATAAGACAAAAATGAAAATTTTAACCCGTGCACGTTTAAAATTATTTAGTCGAATTGTTAAATTTTCATACTTGCGATATTATTATATAAATATACTTGATTGTTGATTAAATATACTTGCGATATTATTTTAATCATTGTTATTGTAAAAAAAAGTGTAATGAATAAAAGTGATTAATTTTTATATAAAATCATATCTAAGTGATTAGTTTTTTTTAATTTAGCTACGTTTTTCTTTCGGTTTTTTTTTTGCCAATTTATGCGATTCTAATAGTTTCTTCAATTTTTTTTTATTTTTTTGCAAGAGTTTGTGTTTTTTTAACTCGTTTTTTTCGACATTAGTTTTAAATATTATTCCTATATCGTTTTTTCGACAATATTATTCTCCTATTAATATTAATAGTAATCTGCAACATGATTTTTTGTAGTAGTAAAAATGGAGAGAGATTGTTAATCTCTATTAATTTGTTTTTCTGTGTACACATTACACAATTACTCTATCCATTTGTCAAGCGTGTTAATATGACCGGCAAAATCTATTCACTTGTTGCTTCATTTTTGCACGGAGTAAAAGATTGATAAGATAAAAATGGACGAAAAATAAAAAACATGAGGGAGAACGTGGGTGGGGCCCTTTTTTAAAGGAAATAAAATAATGCACTTTCAACCGCTGACACGTCAGCTCTGTGGTTGTTTGTTTTATACTCCGTAAATAGGATACTTTATTTCATAAATAGTAGACAACGACTCTGATCAACCCGTAAAGCATGCACTCTAATAGTCCTATTCCCCGCAACACAACCACTTCAATTATCTCGATCATCATCACCATCAGTTTACCACATCACACTTCATGCAATATAAAGTCAAACCATATAGTCGTGGACTCTTTTAACCACCTATCAAATTAGACACAGTAATCAATCAAACGAGATTATATTTATGTAATCACGTCTGTTATATGTAATTAAGGTTGTCATAACTTTGTTATATCCAATTGTATCTCTTTACATTTGTCCCAAAGAAAATGTAAAGGAAACTTAACTTTATGAATAGCAACCTCTCAAATCTCAAACATTGCTCAACATCATCTACATAAGACCATCCCCAAGCAAGGTTAATTTGGCCCAATTGACCTTGCTTGGGTCAAGTTAATTACAATTAGAAGGTTGATTAACTTGACCCAAGGTCAATTTGTGTCAATTTTTGACCTAGGTGGAGTCAAATGACCCAACAAATTGACCTCCCATGTGGCCAAATGACCCAAGAAATTGACCTCTCATGTGGAAAATGATTGGAATATTGACCTAGGTCGTGATCTTTTGCTTGGGAGGGTAAAACTGGGTCAAGTTAAATAAGGTGAGATTAAGAGTAAAATTGGGTATTGACCCAATTAAGGTAATTGTTGCTTGGGAATGGTCTAAGGAATTATGCTCAATATGTAGGGTCAATTGCCCTTAATAAGATGGACCAAGGTCCCAAATTACATATTTACATGTCTCTTCTTGACTTATTGTGTACTCCGTATAACATAGGGTTCATTGGCCCCACTTGGTTCACATCCTCGGATGTTTACATACAAACAGTTACACATCAAGAGTTCAATGAAGCATATGCATTGAAAATAGCATCCTTACCTTCCATTCCATCAACTTGCTATCTTCTTGTTCTTTTATTTTTGTCACTTTATTTATTGTAACACCTTGATCTACAAGTTTACATCAAATGACTAAAATCATTGTAACCCATTTACTCGGACGTCAAGTTATAGCGTGACAGTTCTTTTATTGATTAAACAAACATTTATTGCTAGTGATAAATGAGTGTTTTTATATAAAATCACGGTTAAATGGTTTTGCACAATAAATATTATCATTTCTAGTCATAAACTTTGACCTAATTAAGATCAATCGAATATCCCTTGAACTACTTGGAAAGCACTTCTTATGCCTCATTTGATTAGTTACGTTTTGATGAAAATACTCATCAAAAAACATAAAATGTCAGAAACTTATATAATTAGAAAACTAAGGCGTTGTAGGATACCATTATAAATACTTCAAACATGATAAATTTCGAATAATTTATCTTGAATTCGGTTAACCTAACATGTAATCTTTGACTTAAATTGAACTGATCCAAACTAAGTGCATTTACTTAAAACAACTGGACCAATCACAAAACAAATTAACTCATCAAGATAAGTTGCAAAATGCTCAAAATAATTCAATCTAAGCTTAACAAACTATAATCATAACTCGTCTACCAGATCTAGTTTTCAAGGGGACGAACCATACAGAGCCAAGATTTAGTGGGCGGCCTTAGCAAAGGAGTAGGCCAATATAGTTGGTGTACATAAAAAAAACATGGTATTACTAAATGAGGAATTCATAACATCATACATTGGTACCCAAATATAATAGAGCAGTTTATTGTGTAGGTAGATATGGAAGATTGTTCTTGCTCTGACACAATAGTTTATTCATTAGGCAGGGCAAAATAAAGGACACTATCTCTTTACTTTTAGGGCACTTTGAAATTGTAGGGTGTTTGGTTTTATTACATGTCATTTAACTTTGAAGAATCAATTTACAAGAAAGTTTGCCATATG
This sequence comes from Silene uniflora, assembly GCA_018983105.1. Lineage (NCBI taxonomy): Eukaryota > Viridiplantae > Streptophyta > Magnoliopsida > Caryophyllales > Caryophyllaceae > Silene > Silene uniflora. Next base: position 38,184 of record JAGPOY010000371.1, on the reverse strand, counting down.
CTATTTTTAGAAAGGCAGATTTAGTGGACCTTAAAAGTTAAAACATTGTAGGTGCATCATGCATGACAATCTTAGAAGAATTATGTTGCACTTTTGTAAGAGCTCTTTAATTCCATCTTGTGAGAGTAAATATTTAAGAAAAATGAATTCGCACCACCGACTGATACTGAATTGCACTACTTTCATATTTCGTTGTATAGGTGACATAAAAGTGACTAATATATACATCATCGTTATTGCACTGTTACTGTACCTTAAAAGTTTAAATGTAAGATGTTAACTAAATTGTTTATACAAAATTATGAATACAACTCCGTTATCGATGAATTAGCCTTTCTGGCTCACTTTTTGTGAGGGAAACGTGAGCCAGTGAAGCTAATTCACTAAAATGAAGGGAGTATCATTTGTACCTCCATATGAATCGACTTATTTTGTTAAAACATTAGTCAATTACCATGGATTTTGGTCTCAAACACAACGAGAATAATGTGGTTTAAGATTATGCCTTACCGAGTCAAAATCGATTATTGTAGTCTAAAAGCAACTGATGATCACCTAATATACGTGGTTTATAATTAGAGTTATTACAAATCTGTAATTATTATATGTAATTATTGTGTGAGATGATCACAATATCGACTTTTCTTACAAGGTCGTAGATGTAATCATTAGTTTCATGCAATCATAAAACCCAAAGGGTTTAAGGCAATGGAAGGAGGCTTTACTAGTGCAAGAACGTGAATCCGTTAGAGTTGCATGTGGATTGCATAAGCAAAATTAGTTGAAGTCCTAGGATCATAATTCAGGGAGGTTTGGTATCAATCAATTTCCCTTATCATAGTAAACCTAACTTTCTCTTTATTCTTTGCATTTGTTTATTTAGTAATTTTGCATGTGATTTTCAAAGCCTTTATTATAGCCTTTTTTCCTCTTATTTTTCACATTGTACCCATGCCATGCCCTCTCGAGTTCTCCACTATTGCACTTTATTTCATTGCAAATTGTTGTTTAAGACGATCACTTTTCGTCTGAAGCTTCGAATGGGAATATGTGATCATTTTAAGGTTAAATGTTACCACGATGGTACAGTTAATGGTATTATAGCTTATGGTAATTTGTTTTTCAATAGTAGTCACATTTTGGCTATAAAGTGGTTACAAAATCTCGTCTTATTGTTTTAGACCAAAATGGCCTGGTCCGTCTGAAACAAGACCAATTGTTATTTAATTGATTTCTTTTTTATTCTAGTGATTTTTTTTTTTTTTTTGGTAAAAGATACTACCATTTGGGTAGTTATAGTTAAAGTGAACTAGAAAGACATTTATTCATTATATTGTTAAGTGATTCTTAACCGAATATCCATTTTAAGAGAGACCTACTTTAACGACTTTCAATATCACTATACATACATTATACATAGTTACAATCCATTACCACATTTTTTTTTACTACGGAGTACTATATATACCTCTCTTATTTTATTCAAATAAAATGTATAGTTTCATTTCTGATCTAGCCTTTTTATTCATTGTTAAGTGATTCTATAATCTATACCAAACAATATTAATGAGATATTATCCCTCAAATCATGCGATTTGAAAGGTTGTTTCATGTTCGTTGTTCTAACAGATTTTGGTAAGTGACAATTTGCATGACCAAGTTTTCACGTGTGATTGAAACCTAGACTTGTTATTTGTTATATGTTGATTAACAACCTATGACTAACAATTTTTAAATTTCAACATTGTACAATGTTAGAGCCTGGCTAGTTTCGGTATTGCCCTCTCACATGCTCTTTTAGTTAGATAATTATTCATTATCTTAATAGGTCGTATATATTGTTTGTGAGAAGGTGTGATACCAAAACTCGATACCATCCAGGATTCCATGGGTGTGGATTTGGCTGATAATTTCATTCATACAAAACACACAATATTTGATACACTTTGACTTACGTATCAAATCATCGTACACTCATAGATATAAACGCTAGAAAAAACCGGGATGTTAACACAACTATACAAGTTATGCATTTCCAACTTCCCGTATGTAAAAAAGTAAAACCCGGAGATAAAAATCATTGATTAAGATATATGTTGACACGATATCAAAGAATTTTCGATATTCAAAAGACATACCGTACCCTAGCTAGAGTATCTTTCAACTATAGATAATCTTATCTAAACATCCCACATTCATATACGATCATCACTAGACTTTATTTTTTATTTTTTTCGCAATTCGTACACAACTTAATGGAATCTTAACAAGCATAATTGAATCTAATAGGCTAAAATTAGTAAAACTTGAATATCACACGTAAATTAGTAATGGTATTACACATAGAATAAAACAAAAAAGTCAAAAGTATAATGTTATCTTAAAAGCTGTCGGATTAATTAGACCAAGAGGTAATGCGTATTAACGTACGTATGTATATATTTTTTTTTTCTTTAAATCGGATGTCTACCATCAAAAACAGTGTATAATAATCCTCTTGCCGCGTGTCAGCGTGTGCTCAAATAATTTGCTCCATTTCCATGACCAGAGATCGAATTGAACCGCTGACCTCATAGTTAAGGGATGAAGTGAGCAACCACCGTACCAAACTCATTTGGTTACGTATGTATATGTATGTATACATGATAATATGAGATAACATAACTAAAGCTAGTGATTATTATACAAGTATTATACGTACACGACTAAACAAAGATGACATGTTTACATAATGTCCAAGAGAAAATTTTGTATAAGAATTTGACGTAGAATCTTTTTATCATTATTTGATACCCATGCATATTTTTGCTAATTTTATGGATTTTAGCGTCAAATTAATGCATCATGCTTAATTAAACAAGAGTACGTGTGGAAGCTAGCTTTGACTAAATGGTGTTAGGGTATTAGCTTAAACTTGTTAAAAAGTATCTAATCTATAAAAAGTCATGGTGTTGCACTAAAAAGGGACATGAAAAACCGGTAGGTCTTGTTTAATACCGTTTTAAGTTAAGATGCACAATTCCCTTTTCATTTTGACATTATTTAAATCGCTGGTAGGTCTTAACTTAAGACCGTCTAAAACAAGAATTTGTTGAACAATATCCTTACAAAGTTGGTAGTTACACCGTTATACTCCCCGCTCCGTCCCTGTTATTTATTTGCCTTTTGTTTTCGGTGCGAATTAAAGACTAATAAAAAGGGACGAGAGCATTTGTGATAACTCTAAAAACAAGTGGACAATAAATATGTACGATCAGATTACTCATCAAAATCACTCACCTTATAGAAAGGTAAACAAATTAGTGGACAGAACGAACATCCGAAAAAGATATAGGTAAACACATTACGGGAACTTAGCTTGTTGAAAGTCGAGCCCGTTCAAATTGATTCAAACATTTATTGTCTCATTTTGATCATTATCTTTCAATTATTGGTCTGTTTTTTATAACTACTAATCTAAAAATGTTTAGACTTGTTCACACTATAAATTTCATTATCAGCCCCTAGAACATGTTGAAACCCTCTAAATTCATTAAAACTTGACTAAATGTTGTAAAATTGACGTACTATATTGTGTAAAAAGCGTATACCGTAACAATAAATTACAGTATCATACAATAATAATACAATAAGTTATTCAACTTATAATACAAGAATATAGTCATAACTCATAATAATAAATGTTAAACAGATTAATACTAGACAACATAAAAATATGTCATACGTCAGTCACCATCAATACCACTTATTATACTACTACTTATCTGCTTATGTGCTTAATTATATAACCTAATTCTTCAATTTCATTTTCAATGGTTCTAAATTGTGCCAAGCTACAACAAACTAAACAAATTCTTATTTAAGACAGGTACATCCGTCTTAAATTTAAAATAGGTCAAGTAGAAATATTAAGTTTTCTTCTTGGATCATCTTCATCTCCATATTTTCATAGACTAACAAAAGCTTAGCATGCTAGGTTATCTTTATATATTTTTGATGTTAAACTGAATCAATTTATATTGAACGGATTGCATTAACTCGACTTGTAGTATGTTATGTACTGGTTAGATCCGCATCTGACCTACTCCCTCTGTTCCAATTATTTTTACTTTTTTTTCGTTGGATGTATTTTATTCAACACTAATTAAATGAATGAGACGGCGAGAATAATTGACAAGTATATCTAACTATGTATGCATGCATTTATATAGTAGTACGTAACATTCAACATGGATTCATTTAAAGTGAGAATAACGATAAGTCGAGTTTATCACGAACTCAATAACTTAAAAGCATGGGCTCGTAGTTTAGTTTGTTGAATTTTGAAAATTTTGTGCTTGATCAATGTTTTTTTTAATATAAAATGGATAATTGATTAATTGGCACTTAGAGCATGTTTGGCCTAGATTGTTAAAAATAAGTTTTTGTTTTTAGAGAATTTTTGAAAAGTAGTTTTTTCCAGAATAAGAAACACCAAATTGTTGCTTCTCTTTTTATGGGCGAAAAGATGGTATTTGAGTTTTTGAGAAACTATTTTTTCACTTTTACATATGATGTGTTTGACCAAAAAATGATTTTAAGTCCAAATACACTTTGAAAATTTAAGCCAAACACACACTAAATTCGGTTCAACTTAAATTATTTTTCTTCAATTATTCTCAATTTATTTCTAACTACCGAGACTAATTTAATGCAAGTACTCACAAAATTAGATAATAACATATGTATAATAGATGGCTTGCTAACTTAATATTAATAGAATGATATTACCATTTGATTAATAGTGGAATTAAAGCCTCAACAAACTAATCCCTCTACATGACTAATCCACAATATGAAGGTAATCCAACTACTCACACCAAAAATTATTTTATAATTCTTATTAAAGTACATAATCATTTATCGACGGGCTATAAAAAGAAGCATTGTTTGGACCTGAACCATGATTCAATAGTCGTCACACAATCAATGGTTATGTACCTTAATAGTTTTGTTGATATTAAAAAAAAACATTTATAAAATATCGTTTTTATTTTCGAAAATGATAGGTTCATGAACAAACATTTTATTACAAAAATAATAATAATGGCATAATAATAAAAATGTGAAATATAATTGGTAATGATAAACTAAAAAAGTCAAATCAAAGGGTAACCATGGGCCTTGATTTGTTTTGCTATTTAAGGAAACAATAGATACTATTTGTTGAAGGTTGCTTTCTAAAGCACTTGTTTTTTAGTTCATTTTTAGACTATGTGGGCCCAATATGTGGGCTTACCCTTTTTGAAAACCATGACAATTACTTTAGAAAAATAATGTTATGTTAATTATGCACATGGATTTAACTTGGGCTTAATCTGTCATTCTTAATTGATTTTTTTGAAGATGAAAGGAAGAATAAAATGTGTTTGAGGTTCATATTAAACATTGTAAAAGTATGAGAATAAGATATAAAATCTTGTTTCCATACATTAATTGTAACGAATTTCAGGATTCTTTGCTATTTATTAAGTTTTTGATTTGTGTTGTTGATTTGTATTTTGTGGAAAGGGTTTGAGTGACAATCGAGTTGAGGAGTATCTATACTATAAGGCTGAGTTATTGTATCCTAAAAACGACGGGTAAAACAATAAAAATAACTGATTTATAAAATAGTTATGTGTATCTTTATTTTGTCAATGTCAGACATTTACATGTGTCACAACTATATGATAAGGGCTCTTAACATTTGCAATGCCAGGGTTATTTAAAAAAATGTCATTTTAACCCTATATTGGAGGTCGCTCATATATTTAAATAAGGGATTAAAATATAGATTGGAAATCAAAGGAAGGAGGATAGTGAACGATCAATTAATAAGTAACCTATCAAAATGTGGTTCTTTTGGGTTGAAATGAGCTGAAGTGAGTTGAACTGAACTGAGGTTAGCTGAATGGAACAGAAATTAATTGAAATTTGTTGAGATCTATAGAGTTTAAATAAGTTGAGCTTAATTGAAGTGTTTGAATTGAGCTAGGCTGAACTGGAATGGCCTGAAGTGAGTTTAATGAGAGCATAAATTAATCTAAAAGAACAAGGACCTAATGACAGTGCATAAATTTATTTTCATTGTTCGGAAGACAAAGGCAGTAATTCCGGTTTCCTCGAGATTCGAGAATGATAAATTGGGAGTAACCTAATAAAGCACGCTTTATATGGCCCATGATTTTATAGACTGTAAAAATATGGGCAAGTGGCCCAATAACAAATACGGAATACATACATTTTCCTTTCTCTTCTATTTTTGGAGCTGGGCTAATACAGCTAAGATAAATGGATGGAGTTGGGCTCAAACAAAGGACGTATACCCAAGGGTCCACAAAATTTTATATGGGCCAGTTTTATAGTAAGATTAGCCCGTCGGCGAAAAACCCTAATGTTTTATATAAGCCCAATATGTGTTTATGATTATCGACGTAAGCTAAGGTTAGTTATTATTTCCCCATCTCAGTCATATGTTAACCTTTGGTTTATACTCCCTCCATACCAGACCAATGGTGACGTGGTAAAAAAAACGGAATTTAAGAAAAGAGGGTAAAAGTAAGGGCAAATATGGAAAGTAATGTTAGGTTGGTGGGGTAGTAGTTGGGTTAAAATATTGTTAAATGTTGAGTTGGTGGGGATTAATGGGTTATTATTTAGGTGGAAAGTTTGGCCCACTAAGGGTATAAGAGTAAATAATAGGCTATTTATGATATGTAATCATTTGTATGGTACGGCCGAAATAGGCAACTGTAACCATTGGTCTGGTATGGAGGGAGTACATCTTTCACAAAGAATAAAAAAGGTAAACAAGATAAATGGATAGAAGGTCGAAGGGCGTCCAACATACCAAGTTCTCAAAATATAAACAAAAACAAATATAATGAATACCATTGACTAAGCTGAGGAGGCCGACTGGCCGAGCGATCATTTATTTACTATGGAGTTAAATTATCAACGAGACCGAATAGCCCCCCATTCTCCCAATATATCTCCAGTAGGTCTTTGTTTAAGGAGACCTTAAGTTAAGGCGTCTTCGCAATCTCTGTCATTTAAACATTATCTAAGATTCCTTACTACTCAAGGCATCGTTGAATTAATCTCATTACACTAAATTTTCAGTACACAACTTCTCATTCAGGGCGAAAATATTCATTTTAAAACGGGTTAAATAAAACAAATAATGTAAGAGTAGAATAAATCTAAGAAATGATATTTAGAGCGTTTTTAATCTTAAAAGAAATATTTCCGATTTAACAGAGATTAATTAACAATAACAGTTAGTATAAATAATATAATCTCCAGATGCGCCATATAACTTCCAATAGGTCTTATATGGGGGGATATGTCCGTCACAAGCTTGTGACGGGTCAAATATCACTCACATGGCTAGATAAGACAAAAATTAAAATATATAGGGAATCACAAATGTCTTTATCCTCTCATATAAGTTTTATTTGCCTGTCACAAACTTGTGACGGATATCCACCGTCACAAATAGAATTTCCAAGCCACCTAGCATGAGGATGAGTACACATGCATGATCTTATGTACCCTACGTGGTTTAATTTGTCGTTCGAATAATCAAATGAAAAATATATCGTCGGACAATAATTGTTCATTGAGGTGATTGGTTGAATTAAGGATCAAGAATTTTCAAATTTTCTGTAAGCAAGTCAACATGACATAACCTATAAGACAAATTTCGAATTAAATATTTCCTATTAATTTAGCTTCATCTATCAAGCATATGTTGCCCTACACAGTGATTTAGTCAGGAATTGAACTTAACGGGAGTGAAAAATTTTTAGGGGGACAACAATAAATGGTTTAAGGGGAGGTCGGAAAAAAACATGTAAAATTTAACTAAAAACTTCGAATTTTCCATACGTCAGTAGAGGCGAACGCCCTACTAGGCCCCTCTAACTCCACCATTGGTCGTACAGCATTTTGACTAAGCCAATTCAAAAGGAAAAATGATTTGATGTCCCAATTTGTATCAACACAAAATCTCATTGAAGACACACCATATCCGTCACAAATGAAGACGGATACCATTTCCTCTCACAAAATACCCATGAGATGTGAGTGGGGGAGCACATGGGGGGTGCCCACCTTGTCTCCTCTACCCATTTCCTCTCACAAATTACCCGTTGCAAGATCCGACCCGTCTTCAGCAAGACTTTTTGATGTATCAATGTAACACTCCTAATTAATATACACTATATGTTAATTTTCAGAGCGACATGTTATTAATGGAATTTCTTGTCAATTATGTGGATTTTCTAACACATCGTGGCTAAACTGAACTGGTAAGTAATCAAATCGCATGAAATAAGGAATGGATATTGATATTTATGAATAACCCAATATCAATAAAAAAAAGTTTACAAAAGTTGAACATCTCAGATAATTTTATATCCCGATTGGCTAAACAATGAGAAGATAAATAAAAATAATGTATTCCTCACTTTGAGTTTTTAGCATTAGACAATTTATACTCAAAACAATTTTGATGTTTCAAACTCGTCAACATATATTAGTCCAACATTGTTGCAACAATAAATTGCAGAAAATACTTTATTAACAACAAATTGCAAATACTTTAGCATTAATAAAATAATTATAATTTTTAAATAAACCGTCTTATTTAATAGTTTGTGATAGAAGAATCCATGATTCAAGTTATGCACATGCATACCTCACCTATTTTCTAGTTAGTCCATTTGTCCCCTTTGCCTAAGTCAAGTCTCTTCTATCTTCCTAAATTAGTAAATATAAAAAGAATTAGACTTTAATTTATTTTTAAGTGATAAATAGCAAAGACAATTGTCCCTTAATATGCAATCAAAGATTAAAATAATCAGAATTTGACATAATAAAATACAATTATTGTTAATGTCATATTGCTTAATGCCCACCAACTTTCTATAAATATAACGTACGTGTACATAATAAGTAAATACAAGATTATTGCTTATGTTATCATTTATCAAATAAAGCTCAAATTCGGATCCGGGCTCGTAAAATACATATGAGCCCATACCGAGCCTTGGTTTCAAGAGCTCGAATTCATGCTTGAACATAGCTGAATTGAACTGAATTTAATGGAGCTGAAATGAACTGAAGTGAATTGACTGAAGCTTAACTGAACTGAATAGAGCTGAACTGAATTAAAAAGAGTTGGAATTACGTCCACCGGTACAAGGCTTTAGACTTTAATTTATTTTTGAGTGATAAATAGCAAAGACAAATGTCTCCTAATATGCAATCAACGATAAAAAATAATCAAATTATGACTTAATAAAATACAATTAACGTTAATATCAATATGCTTAATGCACACCAACTTTCTATAAATGTAACATACGTGTACATAATAAGAAATTTCTGGATTATTGCTTATGAAATCATTTATCAATTTCGTGTCTTTATCTTTAAGGACAAAATAAGAACAAATTAAAACTCGACAACAAGACAAATTATAGATAAAATTTTGTTGACTTTTTTATTATTTAACTTTTTATTGAATGTTTGTCTTATTGATATGTGTGTTGTGGTAAGTTGGCGTGTTAAGTTGTAGATTTGGACGTTGCTTAAAATAGAAGGGATTTATCATGGTTTGATTAAGCTCCTTTTTGGTCTAGGTTGTTATTAATTGAAGATAAGCATGCATGTATTGATGTATAGAACCAATTATATGAAGATATACATGTATATATATGGAAATAGTTGTATAGCTCGAGAGATTAGCAGAGGCGCTGACATTACTTGTTCGCTCCACTGAAATTTTTCGAGCCAATAGTGAAGTAGGACAATATCATTTAAGTTAACATCAAATCATGGTTTCGATCGGTTTTGGTAGCTTAAACTGAATTAAATAAGGCATATTTGATATAATTTTACGGATTCTGGTTGTATTTAATTTTATCGTTATGGTGGATAACTGATCATCAATGGCAGAGCTAGGGGGCTAGCAGTGACGCTCACCCCTCTGATGGATGGAGATTTCTGAGCTCTAATAAATTAAAATTTGATAGCATATTTTGAGTTTCCCTTAAACCATTATCCGTTCCCCTTCACTGAGATTTTTCACCCCCACGGCCCCACCTAGTTCAATTTCTGGTTCCGCACTAGCGATCATGACAGCAGTCGAGATGAATAGTTCTATATTAACGTCGAAATTATATAAATAGTCGTCTATAACAAATTAACAACTATATTAATACTTGGGTAATATCATAAAATGTTCTCGCCCTATCATAAAACCGTCTTAATTTCAATAATCCAATCAATGATGTTCAATTAAACTAACATATGTTGAATTAAGATAGGATCAAGTGTTAGCTAGATGTACAATTCATATAAAGATCAAGATTAAGATTAAGATCGAGATTAGGTGTTTTGTCACTTGGGTGATGTACTGTAAATGTGGTCCAAGAGAAGATTGAAGATGCGACCATCATACAGTTCATCTGGAACATAAGTCAGGTAGTAGAACAAAAGTTTGGTCAAAAGCTTAAAAAAGTTCGCAATTATTCAATGAGACGGTTTCAAACTATAAAATAAACCATTTATAGTGATACAGTTCATTTGGACTTAAGTCAGGTGAAGCCAAAGTTGGGTCAAAAGCTTAAAAGAGTTGGTAATCATTCTATGAGACGGTTTCACACTATAAAACATGTTTTATTAACATCAATACATGAATGTTTTCTTACAGTACGGAAAAAGACCGTCTTTCGATAATTGCGAGTTTGCGACCAGTGGTAGAGCCAGATTTTCTCGTTGGGGGCGAAAATTTTCAACAAGGGTGAACTTGGATTGACATAAAGTAAATTTCGGAAAAAATCGAAAATTTTAACTATTCCAATATTCTGGGAAACGAATGCCCCTGCTAATATCCGCCACTGTTTGTAACCATGTACAGTTGATCTGGACTTAAGTCAGGTGGAACAAAGTTGAGTCCAAAGCTTAAAAGAGTTGTAGTAAAACGTGTCGTAACAGCAGCAAGTTGGACACGTGGAAGATTTTAAACTTAGTGTTCGTGTGCATTTTATTCGTATAAATCTTACAATTATTAGTTTGTTAAAAAGATTGTGTGCTTTTTAATCTTGCATTGTTGGACTAAACGACTACGAAGTAATTATTTGCATCATTCCTTACGTACGTTTTGACGCATAAAACCTTGATGATAGTACTTTCAAGTTTCAACATCTTGACTGGTGGTTAGGTTCAGAAAAAAAAGGTCGGTTAAATTATCTCGAGATTTCATCCTAAAATCAATTAGTAATGAAAATTTTTATTATTAATATTTAAATTAGTGTGTTCATTCTAAAATCAATTCTTATACAACTTTACGATAATGTTATTATATACGGAGTATAATTCATGATATAGAATTTAGGAGAATGGACTTTAACAGTTGCCTTCATTTTACCTATGAAGTATATATGTTGAAACTCCTTGTTATTTTACGGCAACTACTGTATACTACTTCTATATAATACACGTTTGATTATCCTAGACAATACTACTTCGCACTGCCGTGCAACCTGAGTACCTTCACATAATTATCCCGAGTTCTATCACCACAAGTCACAAACTCACAACCCGGGTTTTTGTGAAGTCCCAAGCTGAATCACCATCTTTTTTTTTACTACGTATCGCTTATTAAGTCCTCCCTGCAGGACTATCCGCGGAATAAAGAAGATAAATCGGAATACAAGTTAGCTCGTACAAAACGAGTAAAAAAGTACATTTCGACTTTGGCTTTATCTAAGAAATATCTCAAACACTTAATAGATATTTATCATAGCATCTAACCTAAGATTAAGTAGGCATATTTGATACCATTTCACCTAATTAAATTTGGAAAATGAAACACAAATAATTAGAAAAACGTTATAAAAACTTTAATGATGATGTTATTATCATACGGAGTATGTAACATTCCAAAGGTAAAGTAATTTTGTCCTTTAGTGTGTTAGGGATTGACATAATGAAGGTGGGGATGGGACTTTAGAGATGAGACATTCAAGATATTTGTACTAGTTAATTGTCTAGCTTAAGATATTTACGTCGGTATACATATTACAACTTACAAGTCTTAGGTATATCCCTCACAACTCACAAGCTTGTGACGACTCAAGTAATCTCATGTGGAGTAGATAAGACAAAATAAAATACTACTTCCAAGGCATTTTGTTTTTGTCTTATCTACCCCACATGGGTTGTATTTGGTCCGTCGCAAACTTGCGACGAGTATGTCCGTTACAAATGAGAATCTGTGTACATATCAAGGTAGGAGTAATATACTTCGTATCAAGGTTTTTGATTCCTTTGTTCCAAATTTATATTAAAAAAAATCGTGAAAAATGATAAATGGTCTATTAGATTGTTTCAATATGCACTTGCAACAGTTTTAATTAGTGAGTGAATACGTTTATCATTTTTATTATTTGTGAGATATTTTAATTAAAGATAAATAAAAGAATTGTTTTTGGAGGAGGGAGTAGTAAATTAAGTATCGTATAAAGTATAATCATTTTATCATACAATACATGACTAAAAAAAAGCGAAAAATTATAAATTTAGGATGACATAATCTAGAATTATGTATCAACGTATTTGATTTTTTCAGGTGAATAAATACGTAAACTGAAAAATAAAATCATAAAAAATAAAATCTTATTTTGATAAAATTAGCATGACTCAATTATTATAGAGACCGTCATAATCATGCAAGTGTATATTCATCTATGCCACTTGTTCTCCTATAGGCTATAGCTAGGTCATGATTTTGACATCGTTTCAATCTTGTGTATCTAACAACTTAATCGAGCAAAATTTTGTGTTTGGTTTCAATTCTCGCGCTCTCGATCCCGTATATAATTGAATAGGTTAGATTAAAATTCTAAGAGATATACTCCGTATTTTAATTCTTTTTCACCACTAAAATTTAAATTTAACAATGTACATGTTGATACGGAGAACCATTCTGATGAACTTGACCATGACCTAAATCGATCTTCCAAACTCTAGTATCGAAAAAGGTACTGGAGTATGGACAAAAAAACACGGTTTTTCTCCGATGATGGCAATTTCGTATTCCGTCTAAAATCAAGCGTAATCGACCTAGTTGGTTGGATAGAACAAGACCCCAAAGAGATGTTTATAATACTTTACCCAAATAGGAACTACGAAAATAGTACAAAACGGTTTCAATAATTTTCGAAATAAATACAAATATATTGTTCATTTAATGATACTACTACAAGCTACCTATACTATACCTAGTTTGACATGAAAATTAATCATGTCCAATTGTCCAACCTTAATAAGAAAAATCAATCACCGCCCATTTTTTTTGGAGGTACATTTTTGTCAAATTAAGCACGTTGTACTTGTACATTGAACCTTACATTTTTCCTACCCACATTCCAAATAAAACAAAAATAATAATAAAAACGATTTTTCGTTCGTCTAATTTCATTAGATTTCCTCCCATAACGATTTTTCGTTCGTCTAATATGATTAAATTTCCACCCACAATATTTTCTCTTTTCGTTGCATTATCTTGAATCCTTGACCTTGACCTCTCAACAATGTTAGCCAAATAATTGACATATTTACACCAATTTCAAATCCATGCCAAAAATCTTGATCAATTTGTTCAATGTGTGTATCCAAATCCGAACCCGGTGGATTGGTTGGAGTATCGAATCCCAAATGGGTCCATTGAGTCGGGAGTGTAATACCCCAAATTATGATTATTAAGTCGTTGAGTTCTGATACCACTTTGGACCTCCTCCTCGACCATCGGAACCCAATATTTGTTATCGACCGGTGACTCCACTTGTGCCAAAGGTGGTAAAGTAGGCACGTACAAGTCACTTGCATTGTTGTTACTATTATTCACTTGACCCGATTGTTGAGTTGATCCAGTAAAACCCAACTCAGGAATCGAGCTTAACCCGGCTAATACGGCCCAATCGAAATTACCCGACCCTAGATGATGTTGAAGGTTAAACTTGTCATCTTGTTGCCCTTGTGGCTGCTGCTGTTGTTGCTGTGGGCCCACATTGTTTTTTAACGAGTTCATACGTGGCAAAGCAAATGAATGCCCGCCAATATCGGGTAAAGATTCCATGACGTCATCGAGATGTGATGATGACGATGATGATGACCCACCTGTGCTGGTTTCCTTACTTGTCGTGGGCCGGGCCGCACCCGAACTTTTCTTGTAAATTCGGCATAACACCCAATCATCCAACTGAAATCGTCAACCATTTGCACAGTTAGATTTTTATAACCAAAAAAATTAAAAATTACCGTATTTTATAAACCATTCATTTCTAACCAATTTTAGACCCTATATCCAGTAAATTATACTTTAAGACCGTCCTAAATATCAACTGTGTGTTATTTGAGACGATTCCTTTATAAGATCGTCTCAAATAACACTTTTTTTAGTAAAATTGACTCGTATAGAATTAGATTTTTCTTAATAAACAAGAAATGATATACGGTTTGAGTTATACGGACCTTGGAGCTCCCACTTTTACGGGTGGGTTCGGTAAGCCGATACTCATGCATGATCCAATTGGTTTTAGTACCCTTAGGAGCTTTACCAACATAAAACACCAAGGCCTTTTTAATCCCAACTTTCCTTCCTTGTGTTGTTATGACTTTATCAGTTCCTGTAGCTTTCCAATACCCGGACCCGGCCACCCTATTGGGCCGTGACCCGTTCGGGTATTTCCGGTCTCTTGGGCTAAAGAAATACCATTCTTTTTCTCCGAACATAGCCTTACCTACACAAATTAAATCACAAATAACCAAATTAGTTACCCAACCTCGTAATTAGTGACAGAGCCAGAATTTACCAATAGGGGCGCAAAATTTCGAAATTTTTACAAAAATACTTTGAAATTCCACTTTTCAATAGGGGCGAGCGCCCCTGCTCGTAATAAGGGTCAATCTTATGATCATGAGACCGTCTTATATAAGAATCTGTAAAAAGAAAACTCGAAACTTACTAGGTAAAACCCAAGGATCAAACTTGTAAAGATCAATTTCAGCAATAATTTGAAGAGAAAATTGATGACCAGCAACTTTTCTACACAAATATTGGACCAAAAGTTCTTCATCGGTCGGGTAAAATCGAAAACCGGGTGGTAAACTCAATTGAGAAAGCGGATCTTTATCCTGAACTCCCATTTTTCTTTTAAGAATTTCTTGAAATGCAAATATAATAAATGTTTTTTTTTTTTTGTTAATTAGGTGAAAATATGAATTTCCAAATTGCCAATTTTCAAGAAATGGTTGAATGAGGTCCATATTTATAGAGGAAGGGAAGTGCGGGAAATAAATGAGATTAATTGGTCCTTATCTTACAACTTTTTATTTGGGCCCACTAAAGAGAAGTAGAAATACAGCGTGTGATATGATGCCACGTTTCTAGCTACTGAGAAACGATATTTTTGTAAAAAAGATTTTTTTTCAAAAAAATCATTATTTTTTTTGGCAACCAAAAAAAAAAAAAATCATTATTTTTGGGGTATGCCATCTGATTTAGTCGAAATTTGACTCCGACTGAATCACCGAACGGTAAAACATCCCTCATGAGCTATGGTAAAATTGAATTAGTGCTAATCAAATATGAGTAAGTCATTGAAATTTCGCACTGAGACATTTGGAGGCTATAGTGCAGAATTGTTGACCGATTAAGTGGCTCAAAGTTGGAAAAAACACATGTTTATTTAGAAATATTTCGAATAATTTGTTCCAACTCAGGCTCTGTTTGATAATTTGTTTGTACGTTTTAAGCCTTTTTTCACTATATTAGTTTTAGAGTCTTTTTATTAATTAAAATTGCTCATTCATTGACAATCTAGCCTCCTTATCAAACAATAATTATCGATATCATTAATTCGTTTACTAGATCAAAATCCATTACCTTAATTATCATTATCTCGAGAATTCACAGTCAGTTCAGCTTAGTTCATTTCCAAACCAAACCTGCATATGATTGCCTCTACGATAAATGGGTACAAAGTTAATCGATCATACGGCCGACCTTATCCTATGGAGCTAAAGACTTAAGCGAAAGGGGATGCATAGAAGTGTGTGATGAGTCATAAGTTATCTGATCGACACGTGTTGCAATATTAAGCACTTTATCTAGAAGCGTTTTGTGGGGAAAATACTTGGAGTTTTTCATGCGTGGGGTAATCCACGTCGACTTTGCACGCGTTTTTACTAAATTGAGTTACTTAAGCTTAAGCCTAATCTTATAGGATAATTATCTTATTTTACTTTACGTTTAGCTCTCTTAGTCTTTTGCCATAAGTTTTACTCCGTAATTTTGACCATTTGTGTATATAATTTGCTTTGGGTCGGATTTGAGCCGAATAGAATCATTAGGACGGCAAAACTCTTCCTCGTGAGTTTTAGCATTGCCGCATTGTGAGGGTTCTTAAACTGGATAACTCTGATTAAGTTAGTACAACCCGGCCTTATAAGTTGATCTAAGTGCTCATCTGGTTAATTTAGGAGAGTCGTTTACTAGTTGATCAAGTGATCGCGGAAGGGGAAAGTAAGTTGTAAATACACGTATTTGTGGCTTTAGTAGAATGTCCGATAATAGGATAGGTATAAAACGGAATTTGATTCTCTCCATTTCTTTCTCTCCATTTCCTCTCTAATTAATACACACATATTTTAATCTATTTTCTTTATCCATCCATTAAAACTTTATTTTTATGAAACGATTACAAGCATTAGATCATCACAAGATTTCATCCGGACCGTTTATAGGAAATGGAGGTCAAAAGAAATGGAGAAAATTCGGACCGGTATAAAACATATTTAAATGGATTGATGGTTGTTGAGTGTGGTATGAGAATATGAGATTGCTTTTATAGAATACTCGAAAATACGATGAAATTAAGTTTAATCTCAAATGAACCTGTTATCAATATAGCACAATCTTAAATAAAATTTTATCGTTAAGACATAAATAAAAAAAATCAAATTTATTATTTCGTCACAGGTAATGTCTTGTAAGTTGTAATGGAGATTTAACAAGCTAAAGCACTCCTACTTTGAAGGAAGGATTCTCTCCCATTTGTTCGAGGAATTGGAGGATTTAGTTCAATTTAAGTGAGTAAATACGGCTAAAACTTAAACAATCTCGAACGATTAATTTGGTACTAACCAAAAGGATATTTTTTTTATATTCCGTATTGATTGTTACTCGTATGAACCGGACTCTCTAATTCTCTTAACGAAATATTACCTAGATTATTGGATAAGTATTTACGAAGTAATTTTTTTTGGGCAAATACATACAAGTACAAATACAAGGTGACAAAGCAAGCTAAAGTGAAGAAAATACGGGGACACGTTATGCATAAGAATGAAGGAGAAAAATAAGAGGGCTTTTTAGCAAAAGGAAAGCTCTTTTTAGAGTGGAGTTCCTTTCACTCATTTACCTCTTTTAGCTTCTTATACTCTTATGTTTCCAAGTGTAAGCCTTGAACTATTTTATGGTTTTTCCGTCACCTCATAATATCTCTTCTATTAGTTTTTCATTTCTTTTTGCTTTTTCTTTGCTTTATTTATTGTATTATAATCTATTTTTAAGACTAAAAACATGTATTCGCAAATATACTGTTGATGAGGCAGTTAGTCGTCTTAATGTTAAGAGACCATGTTTAATTTGTCCCAAAAGAAAAGCCCAATAAGTAATAACAGCTCGGTTTGGGAAGTGGCAACAATTGATTGCACTCCTACAAAGCATTTTACAAAGCATTCTGTGATGGACGATTCTTCTCCTATGTTGAGTCAGACTTGTTTTGTTTTCTCTGCATTGACTATGTATGCAGGTAGACGAGGTAGTAACTCCAGAGGATACGTCAATCATCCTAGTAGTAACTCCAGAGGATCTATGAATCATCCTAGTGTCAGCCACCGTATGAGTCTACAACGAGCTCAGTTAAAGAATAAATTGTTATTGCTAGTTAGAAGTTCTGTTTTTCGCAGGTTTACCAAAACCAAGACGCTGGAAGTGGATTTGCACTATAAACGGAAACATGAATGTTCAATTCATTTCGACAACCCTTACGATTCTCCGCTTAAGAAGCGTTGTGTATGTGCGAATGTGTCTTTTTGTACTTC